>VXAU01005294.1:523480-536522 GCA_013399695.1 Formicarius rufipectus
GGTCGCTCTTCCTGGTGAACAAGAGCGGCTTCCCCATGGACGGCCAGACCTGGGAGCGGATGTGGGGGCACGTGGAGAGGGTGCATCCCGACGGCGGCGCGGTGGCGGCGGCCATCCGGAGCGCCGCCCGCCTGGCTCGGGTAAGGCGGAGCCCCACTCCCTCCCGGAGCCCCCCGTGCTAAACGGGAGGGGCACACAGAGCCCCAGCCGCGGGGTCCCACCGGTGCCGGACCGTCGAGGGTCGGGGAGGCTGAAGGGGTGGGTGTGACGCGCAGCCCGGAGGATGCTCTCGGGGCGGCGAGGGAAAGCTGGGGCGTCTGCACTCCCAAAGCACTCGTAACGGGGCGCGGGGGCTGCGGGGCACTTAGGGGATGGAGTTGTTCACTTGAGAAATAAGCAGAAAGGAAATTACTCTTTATATCCAGGGGAGGAAAAGGCGGAAAACAAGAGTTAAAGAAATCTTAAGGGACTGAACGAAGCGCTTTGTGCAATTTAAGTATCGTTTTTCTCGGCTCTTTGAAACAGGCGTTTCCTAAAACACAGCCTTGCTCTCGAGATGGAGCGAGGGATTTAAAACTGAGACATTTCATTTCCAATACATGGAAAGATTCCAAATGCTTTTGTCTCCTACGTTCCTCAGTACAAGCTCCAAACAGCTCTGCCTAGCCCAAGTCTTTTTCCTGCAGCCAGCGAATACAACGTTGTTGTCTGCTGTTGTGCAAAGGCTTGTCGCCACTGCGCTGCATTACTGATCACAGTGTCTTCAACATTCTGCTTTGGCAGACTTTGAGCTTGATTCACTCCTCTCATCTAGCAGCGTTAATCTGGGCTGACCACTGAAGTCGAGGTTGATTTGCACCCCTCTGTGTGCTGGACTGAGATGGTTGGGCTCCTGTTGTCACTCCAGGTTGTCAGTGATATTTATATGCCCTTTCTTTACGTGGGGTAGAAAGGAGATTCTGTGCACAGAAGAGCTGAAAGCATATTGAGTAGGGTTGTCTTGACAAGGTGCTTGTCAAATAAGATCCAAGCTGAAAACGCCTTTCATCTCTTCTGCAGTGTTTAGTTCAGCGTAAGTGGAAAAGGGGCAGTCTCTTTCTCCCTGTTCTGCCCTCCTTGTGGAACCAACCTTTGTCTGGATGTGGGAGTAGATTCAGCTAAAGAATAGTTGGTTGTGCTGTTTGCAGTTCCTTGGTGTGGTTAATCTTGTACTTGCACAAGTGCTTGAGGTAGAACTGAAGGGTCAGGGAGAGGGTAGAACTTCTTGTTTCAGCAGCATGACCATCTTGTGCTAGTTTAGACACCCTGCAGATGCGTTTGGTGTTGAGAGATGGCAAAGCAAGTGCTAGACTTGACTTTTGTCTCTTACTTCCTAGGTCCTAATCATGTAACTTATTGGTGATACCTGTGGTAACTGGCAAAGCATCTGGTGAGAGACGTGGCAGTGCCTCTGGTGTGCCAGCATGCTGTCTGTGGGAGTGCCCCAGAGAGCATTGGCCATGACTTCTACCTCAGTGCCAAAGCACTGGTCTGACTCTCTGTGGCATGTGCTGAAGTTGGTTAGGGCAAAAAGTGTTTTGAAATTTGCTTGGCTGAATCATTTGATGTTGGTGATCAGTGGAGGGTGCTTTAAGAGTTATACTCCTCCAATATTGTCTGGGAGCAAACTCCCTGTTGCAGTGATTAATTTCTTCAAGTGCAGGAGGACCTTTTGACCCCTGTGACTAAGTAGCTCTTGCTGGCTAAGCCTGGGACCTCTGGGGTCAGAGGGTGGTTTGAGAACCACCTAGTCGTTACTAGGGCCAACACAGCTCAAGTGAACAAATGAAGGTTAGAAGGGGTTTTTTTGCCACAAAGCAATAGAGGGTTGCTAAAGTTGTGATGGTAATTTCTGGTTCAGAAAAGGAATGTGAAGGGAGACTTGTTCCTTAAACAGTGGTAGAGATTTTTTTAATTGACTTGTGCTGCTGGTCATGTGCTACCCTGCAAAACACCAGGTACTGCTGATGGAGAGTGATGACGAAAACTTGTGCCTGTGAGAAGATGATTTGTAATCCACTTGCATTAATAGTTGGTTCAGGCTGAGCCGGTGGTGTGTGCAGCTGCTCCATTTCTGCATCTGATCTGTTCTTAATCCCTAGTGATGGGAGAGAGTTTTCATCAAGAAGCTCCACTTGATTGCTCTAATCATCTTGGTGTTAGTCTCAGCAATCATACATGCAGGGCGGTAAGTAGCTTCTTACTGTATCAGCGAGGTTGTCCTTACTGGAACGAATGCAAACTGCAGAGCTGCAGGGCTGCATCTCTCTCAGGAGGCAGAATCCTCACAAAAAGCTGGCTTGTCTGCGAGGAGGACAGTTCTGGAACCTGAGGGTTGTCCCACCTCTGTCTGTTGGCTTGTGTTCTGGGGAGAGTGCAGACTTATGCTTTGGAAGGACTGTACAATCCTTTACGTGTCCTGTGATCATAGAGGTACTTGTAGATCTTCATGAATTGAACCTCTCACCAGCTTTCAGGGCTCTTGCCTGTCAGCTTCATTTGTGCTAGGTAACAGTGTTCTTGCAGGGTGAGCTAGTAGGAAGTGACTTTCTAGTCATTAAATGAGACAGTGGATTTGGGCAAGACAAGTTTCATGCAGGATGTCTGTGGTGAACTGAGACTGTAGTGTTTCCAGCCACAGGATGACAGTGTCTGGCTCTGCCACATGGTCTTGCACTGCAGTGGCTCTACTGTCTCTGAAACTGCTATTGCTTGGAAATACTGATATAAGGTCAAGGCTTTTCATCTGCCTGGTCTCTGAATTTCACTCACTTTCAAATTCATGGCCTGTAGTGCTGTGTCTGCATTTCCTCCTGCTGTCCCTGACCTCCCACTACAAACCTTCACTGGCTTCTTGCTGCTGAGCTAGGATGTGCACTGGTAGCTGGAGAGCTGCAGCCTCAGTGGCAACAATGCAGCACTTTCCTTTGCTTGTGGTGATATCCTGCAGCTCTGACTTCTGCTCCATGCTGAGTAGGTGCCCAGTATCAGTGCTTTTGCAGCTGGGGCAGGAAATGGGGGGTGGGAAATGATGTTTGAAAGGATTGGGGGTGTTGGGTGGCTGTCCTCTTCCTGGGCTGGCTGGCAGCATGGTTTGTGTACTGACTGGCTGCACTGGAGAGATGAGAGCAGTGTGATGTTCTGTGTAGGGGAAGACTGATGGCCACTTCTCCCTTGTTGCCTGAGATCTGGAGGGGCTTAGGACTCCTGACTCAGCAGGCCTTTTGAGGTAACTTTATCAGACAGGTGTTGGAATATGTGTCAGCCATTGGGAAGACTATGGTTCTCTTTACCAGACCAGACCCTGATGTCTGACATGATTGTCCTTGGATGGCATGATCACCCACCTTGGAAATGGGGAGTACTTCACCTGCAGGTCCAAACCTGATCCCTGTGGTAAGGGTGGGCACTGCGAGTTACAGGAAGGGCCATGTCTGTTCTTGCTGGTGCAATCCCTATAGGATTCTGTCCTGGGTTCCACAGCTAGGTGAGGGCTGGGAAAAGGATGCTGTCCTTGCCTCTGCAGCAGGTGGGCCTCTCACTGGCTGGGCCTCCCGTTTTCTTGGTGTATCATTTAAGTGCAGAACATGCACCTAAGAGCATCTGTATCTTTGAAGAAAAGAAGTGTGCATATTGGAGCAGATAGGGCCACCTTTGGGAAGGTGTCACACCCCTGCCGTAATTGGTCAGCTCCTTGCTGCTCCTGAAACTCAAGCCTCATCTGATGTGTTGAATCTAGGTCTGCCTTCATGCTGGGAGGGACAGGTGAATAATTTTTCCAGACCGAAGGGGCTGGGTGAGAAAGGAACTTCTGAAACAAACAAAAAAGCCTCTAATGAAGAGATTGGACATGGAAATTGTGATTAAGAAGCACTATTGAGTCTTGCTTGTAACTCCCTTGGGTGGGGAGAGAAAAGCCCATGTGCTGCGCAGGCCTGTGTGGTGCTGGGATGGCGGGAGCAAGCTGGAGACCTCGCCATCTGCTCGCTGCTTACGGTGCGTTTCTGTGTGCCAGTAGTGTAGGAGTCTGGTTGTTTTGTTTGGTGGTTTGTTTTCATTTCCCCTTCTCTGAAGTGTGTTTACTGTTTGACTGTAGTATCTAGGTACATGTGGTAAATGCTGGGTTTTGGTTGCTTTGTTATTACCAGTGCTCACTCTCTGAAAGCAAACTCATCATCCCTCCCTCTTCGTTGAGCTGGGACCTGCAGAGGAAAATCTGTGTGGTGGAAATGGCCCGTAATGCCTGAACTTGCTCTTCTTACCTGTAATTGCTGATTTGAACTGTGTTTAGGACTAAGATATGTCACGTTATGAACTTCAAACTATTGTAACAATGATGTGGGCCCACAGATCCTGCAAACTTTTCTTTGTGCCTTGTGTCATGCCTGCCCAAACTGCTGGTTCCTGAATCTGGGTCTGCATTAATACTAAAATAAACTGTTAACTACACTATGTGATAATTGTACTAACTTCTTTTTAGCCATACTGCCCACTTTAGTATCCGCTGATCCCATATTTTGCAGTGTCACTGCTAAAATAAGGGGACCTGGGACAAGGCTGTGGCCCTTTCCTGCCTGACTGCAGGCTCAGGAGCCACATAGCTGTGGGGATTAAATGTGGATTGAGGGCCCGGCTTCTTAAAATGCTTAGGCACAAGCAGATGTCTTATGAGATTTTGGAAAAATCCCATTACGTTGCAGGCTATATCTTTAAGTGTCTTAATATCATTAAATATCTGGGTCCCAGGTGGCATTGTAGGTACCATGTGCTCCCTGCCCAGCAAGTGTGCTGTGGACACATGGCAGGTGAGAGTTTATGCAGCCCAGGATCCTTGTCTCCTTTTCTCTTGCAGTAAAGGAAGCTTGAAATGGCATCTTGGGGGAGGGAGGACAGCAGAGAACTCTGCTCATCCAAACTGCCCTGTGCTAGAAAGGAAAAATGAGAGGCAGTGGCTTTCTGTGCTGGACTGCCTACCCACACAGGGTGGTGTTTGAGGGGTGCTGGTGGCTCTAAAGATCAGCCTGCCATGGCCTGCCCTGGGCTCTGTGCTGGCTCTGGTGCACAGGCAGGCCCCATTGTCAGCAGGATGACTTTGCCTGGTGCTGGAGTTCACGCGGGGTTTAAGCCATCTGTGCGGCCGTGTTGCGTTGCACTAAGCACATGCTGCTGCCCAAGTAAATCACTTATCGGCTCTGCGGGGAGCACTGACTGACTAACCTCTTTATCTTTTGTTTTTGTGTCCAGCCGTCAGTGCCACCGGTGCCAAACTACAAACTCTCCATGTCAATTCCAGAATGGCTCCACGCAATACAGACCTACATGAAGATGCTGCAGTATCCTTCTCCAGCGTGTGGTTTCTGGAGAGAAGGCAGAGTTGTGCCTAGAATGAGTTAACAGCAGCTTTACTGAAGCATTAGCTGGTTATGAGGGCTTGGGATTATTTGGGGGTAAAAGGACACCTCCAAGGATTTGTGATAGCACCAGCAGCACTGAGCTTGTCATAGCATTCCTCTGGGAAATGTAATTATCTTTAAATGATGCTGGAAAATTTAACTGAAGTGGTGTTGGTGGGAGTAGAAGTGCTTATTTTGAAATTGATTTGTGAGGATATTATGACTGGATCGTGATGCTTGGAGAAATAATGTCTCATCTTGTCATAAAGCGACTAAGAGAGAGTCAGTGTTGTGGCAAACCCTTTCTTCCTCTGCCCTGCAGCCCCTGCGGGCTCCTTGAGAGCTGCCTATGTGCTCAGCTTGAAGGAAGTTGCTTATCTTTGGAGTGAGGGACACAAGCACCTGTCCTCACCCCAAGATGGGCAGGCTTGCCTGTGACTCAGGAAGTGACTGAAGGAATCCGTCCCATCTTTCTTATCCAGCCTTCCTGTCACTGTCCCAGTGCCCAATTCCTGACCATTTCCATTGCTGACAGATAACATCAGAGAAGGTTGCCGGCCCAGTTGCTGCTCTTCTGTTTCCCCTTTTTTTTCTAATCTCTCTCTCCCTTTGTGTGTGTGCGGGGAAGCTGTGGGGATGGGGAATGAATGTGAAGTCCTGGTAAGGATTAAGAAAGGATATGGGTGGCAGCTGGAAGAGTATCCAAAAATAGCTGGCGCAGTTAGCCTGCTGGGGAGCAGTGGTTGGGATCAAGGCGGCGGCAGGGCTTGGAGCCACAGCAGCTGCTGTGGGGAGGGAGGCTGGGGCCTTCCTGCTTGGCAGGGGGATGGTGCATGTCTCTTCTGTATGCCCGCCACTCGGGCAGCACGAGAGGCTTGTTGCTCGCTGGGGTTGTGCCAGAGAGGATACGATGTCACACAAAGCTCCAAAAATTACATTATTCCCTACCTCGCCCTGCAGCGGTTTTGAAATCCTGCTATGTAGCAGGAGCAGGCCCTAGGGGACAAGGTTTGGATCTGTGTTCAGAAAAACTTCAAAGTGGGCTTCCTTTGAGGGCTGAAAGAGGATGTATGCTTTGTTCAGAGCACCCTGAAAGGGCCTCATGAATTAGGTTTTGAAGGTGGGAGGGAAGAAAAGCCTTGTTTGTGGAGAACTGTGAACTCTAATTGAAGTCAGTTCAGAGCATCCTGGTGCAAGCTGGAGTTTTTATTTAGACCGTGGCTATACAGCCAGCAGCTGTGCTTGCAAGGCACCCTTTGCCTCCATGTAGTCACCTGTTTCTGCCCTGGTATTGCCACTACAATTTTACTGGCATGAATGTTTTAATGGCCTTGTTGGGAGCTAGGTTAGGAAGGAGATTGAACTGGAAAAATAACCTAGCAAAATTAAGTGCATAGTGTTTGTGAGTTTTTTTTTTGTTTGTTTGTTTGTTTATTTTTTTTGTTTGTTTTTACTGAGCAGATTGGTATCCTGGTCTGATATACTGCAGTGGTCCTTGAACAGTTATGCTTAAGGAGCAAGGAAGAGACTGCTTTTGGTGATGCTGGTGCATGGTAGCTTGTGCTTCTAGGCAAGTGATGCTGAGGTTTGACTGACTGTCATCATTTGTGATGAACTGTTCTCCTATCCTCATAGTGTTAACTAATGAACTCGAGCATGTTAACTAATGAACTTGCATGTAGCTGGTTATTTTAATTTCAAGTGCATTGTGTTTTTTTAGGGAATGGTTTATATTTCCTAAGTGTAAATGAATGCACCTGCCATGGTTTTGGTTTACAGGGAGTATGTGATCTATGTGGCTGAGTTAGACTTACAAAGGAGATAATTCATGCCTGAAAGAACTTACGTTGATTGGTTTGGGTAGGCTGTGAAAGCTTTCTCTTGGCCAAGTGGGAGACTTTTTCTCAAAGTTGCAACCCAGTAGTGAGTGGGACCTAGAGGATAAGGGAATTAATAACCCTCAAATGCCAAATTTGAGTATCATTTAGGTGGACCACCTTTGTGCTTGACTTTGCACCTCGTGCTGGTTAATAGATCATATAAAAAGACAAGTAAAAATTTGCTTTATTTCACATGACAGGGTTTAGTCTCTGAGAGTCAATGGCTTTTACTGCTTGCTCTATATTTCAACAGGAAATCAAAACTGAAATTCACCTTTTGAGCATTGTTATTGTATTGTTTGACTGTTCGAGTTACTATCCTTTAACAGACAACATTCAGATACAATCACACAGGAACACAGTTCTTTGAGATCAGAAAAACCAGACCTCTAAGTGGGTAAGTGTCTCTGGAATTGGTCTAGTGCCCCAGGCCCGTATTGTGCCAGCTGATCACCTGGCATTTAAGCACTGTAGCATCATGCCATGGGAGGGCTGTCTCCTCTGTGCCACAGCTCCTCTGGCAGGACCAAACTCCTTTGCAAGGAGTGTCCCAGCTTGCTGCCAGGGGCCAAAGGGACCCATGAATGCCAGCAAGTGGAAGGGCTGGCCTTACCTGGCAGCTGTGTGGGAGCTGCAGGTCAAACCTGCGTGCACAGGGTGGGGAAACTCTCACATTGTGCTTGTTGGTGTTGGGTTGGAAGGGCTGGGCTGATTTATGAAAACTATGTAAGTCCTGACATTCTGGTTGTGCTGTAATGCCCTTTACTGATGGTTGGAAGATTTGCAAAGTGGTGCAGGAATTTTGATGTCTTGGGCACAGTCCTTTCCCCAGAGGCTCAAAGTGGACTGTGTAAGTCATGTCTGTACTTCTCCCATTGCCATGCATCTTGCTGTTCCTTCCGTTTGATGACCTCCCATCCTGACTGGTTGTGCAATGTAAATATGAATATGTGCCCAGGGAGCCTGTCAACAGAGAACTGCAGTCCCTTGCATGTGAGAACTGCATCATACTTAGGACAGTTCTATAATAGCACCCAGTAAATTAACAGGTTAGGGCAGGAAGTGATGTTGACAACATTATGCTTTTATTTTAGGGTGACATTTAGATAAGCAGAATATAATTACTTCTGTGGACTGGCCTGTTTCTAGCTCTCTTCAAGTCTCTGTCATTAATCTAATGGTCCATCACTGTAAATTCCAGTTCCCACCCTAGCTTTGCGCTTCAGGTTTTCATCTTACTGACAGCAATCTTTCCCACTTCCTTTTTTTAATGGTCACTGCACTGGTGGAACTAGTTTTAAACAAATCTTGTGCCTTGAATGATAGATGGGTTGACAGAAACTTAAACCAGTTTTCAAGCTGCTCACTCATTTTTAAATTTGTCCCATTACTTTTTTCCAAGGAAGCAGAGGATTAAAATGAGTTGTGCTCAACACTTACCACTTAAAAGGTCATCATATTGCTGGGCTGGATGAAAGCCTGGCGTATGAGGACTGGAAGGGAACCAATATAGTGCTCACAGCTGGAGACGTACCTCTGGTTTTGGATCCCATCCATTTCCTCTAATTATCTGTTTTGGTGTTTTCTTGGGGACTCATGTCTGACTTCTCTCCATGTCTTGTAGGACTTACATGAGTGGCTTGGAATGGGGTGGCAGGACATCTGTGGAGTTAGGGAGAGTGTTTCTGGAAATGGTCCAGCTCCTCAGGGCAGCTACTGCTGCCAGATTTCCAGGCACAGTTGTCTGAACCTGGTGTATGCTGGAATTTCACAATGTAGAGTCCTAGGACCTGTGCTACTTTGCTTCTTGGTCATGTAGATGGGAGTGCTGCCCAGATCCTGTTGTGCTGCAGTAGTGCTCAAATTCTTGTCCTGTCTTGGTTTATCCAGCTCTGAGAAGGAGAACACATAGAAGGCTATCTCAAGTTTCTGTTATTTTTATGAAACCAAAATTCCTGTTGTTTTTATGAAACTCACAGATTCTGTCTTAGATTTCAGGTAAGCAGATAATTGTGTACTCACATGCCAGTGTTTACAATGATCAAACACAAAAGGAAGTGAGCTTAAAGGGTCATGTGTCCTGAATACACATGATATTCTGAAGACCCACACTTTGATTAGCTGAAATTTTTTTCTAAATAGATAGCATGAAGATACAATTAGCTTTTGTGAGAAAAAGTAAACATAGCATAGTGAATACAAATATACTGAAATGAGAAAGAGAATTAGTTGATCTGTTTAAGTTTACCTGGGCAGGTATCAAGGAGGATGAGGCCAGATTACTTTCAGTGGTGCCCAGTGACAGGACAAGAGGCAATGGGCGTAAACTGGAACACAGAAGTTCCACCTGAATATGGGGAAAAACTTATTTACTTTGAGAGTGACAGCACTGGCACAGGCCACCCAGAGAGGTTGTGTAGTCTCCTTCTCTGTAGATGTTCAAAACCTACCTGGACATTATTCTGTGCATCCTGCTGTAGGTGAATCTGCTCCAGCAGGAGGGTTGGACAGATGATCTCCAGATGTCCCTTCCAACCCCAGCTATTCTGTGATTGTGTGAATAATACGTTGATTGCCTGTGATGTTGAGTTGTGCCTGAAAGCTTTCCCTTCCTTCATCTGGTGTGCAGGTCAGCTTTCATCAAAGCTGAAAAATTGCCTAGACCTGCAAATGATTTTCTGGGGAGGTGTGTTCCACTTAGCAAGAAATGTGCTTCCAACATGGAGACAGCAGGCGCCTTGCACTAAGGTGACAAGCACTGCTCTGAGCAAATTTCTCTCGTGTGAAAGGCCTCACTTTGCTGCAAGCCAAAGTTTGTATTTGCAAGTCAACTGGGCAAGATGCTGAATGCCTCCAGTTGCCACTGGCTCATGAAAAATGAGGCTGTTCCTGGAGCTGTATTGGTACTAAATGTATTGCTTCTTTCATAATGTGAGGGCTCAAAGCTAATGAAAGTATTACGAGATCTTTGGCAGCCTCTCTTCAAGGGAGCTGTGGCTGGACACAAAGAAGCTGAGTACTAGATGGAAATTGAATATTCATAAATTCCTGTGAAAGTGTCCTAAAGCAGCTGGGGCATATTAATGAGTTTTTCTGTTATGGAGGGAGAAGTAGATATTAGAGATTCAGTGCCAGCATCAGTGTGATGTATGAGAAAATAAAAATGTGTGGCTGCTTGTAGAAAGAAGAACATAAATTATCTATAGGAACTTGTTAATGGACACAGTCTTGCTATAATTCAGTATTTACAATCCCTTTAAGAAAAAGTCACTCTTATTGTCACTTAACTTGTAGACTGCCAGGCACTCCATGGATTTGTCTTGACTGCAGATAACACTTTTGGAAATGTTAGATTTCTGTTGGCATAGCTGTGTGAGTCAGGGTGGTAGAGCTGTGAACCTGTAAACTTTGTGTGGTGTTCTTGTTGTACTGGCAGTCCGTGTCTGAAAATATGTCTGTGTCTAACCTTCCCTGAGTCTGCTATATTTGCACAAAATCCAGACTTACAGGTGCAGCTACATCCACCGTAGGAGTGCTTTGCTAATTGAGTGTACAGGTATCCTTACCCAGGACAGTGACCTTCATAGGCTTCCTGATGTACGCTTTTGTACCAAGTAGGTAAAGGGCACCCTGTGGAGTCCAGCCCTACTTGCCCATAGATTGTGTATGCATATGATATGAGCATTTCAGGCATCAGTAAGGGCTGGTTTTCCCTTTCCCATACAGGATTAAGCTGGCCATACTTTTACTACAGCTTTTGTTGGTACTACTGGTCTGATAAAAAAAATGTTACTTTTAACTTAAATAACCATTCTTTTTAAAAATTTTAAGCTTAGATCATATAAGATCTTCAGAAAAAAAGATGTATTTCTGGGTATCTGGTAACATCTATAACTGTGTATTCATTGTCAACAAGCTATTACTGACTTTACAAGGAGCGATAAGCCCTCTGGAAGCTTCTGTTCTGGGATGCAGGCATGAGCCACAATGAGAAACAAGTATCTTTGTCCTCCACAGAGTATCTGGAGAGGTGCAGTATTGTACTGTTCCCTCCAGTGAGGTGCCAGCTGATCAGTGGGACCTACAACTGAAGCAAAAACTGATGGTGCAGTAAGTTCTGGGGCGTTTGAGAAATTGCAGCCCAGCAGCTGCTCTGTGAGGACTGGGGAGACATTCAGTGACTGCCTATATAATGGATAATCAATTGCAATAAAAGACTGAGAGGAGCAGTCACGTGGGAACAGTGCAACCAAATAATGGGGAAGGGGGGGGAAAGGAAATGATACTGTTTCAACACACCATGTTTTTAAGGAAACATGATGGGGTTGCAGAGAAAAATGGGCTTATACCATTTCCACACAATAGACTGCAGAAGGCATTTAAAGATCTGCTTCTCTCACACAAAGGGAGAATGTTAGAGATAGTGGTGCTATGTTCAGCATGTGGTAGAAATGTATTTGCTGTTGAAGCAGACTGGTTTTGAGAAGACTCATGAGATCAGTATCTGCTCCACTGTTTTCTCTCCTTTTACTCGTCTTGGTGTTTTTCACTTCTCTCTTGGCTTCATTGTCATGAATAAAACTGCCAGAAGCCTTAGAAAATCTTGGGAAAGGGAGATTTTATGGACCTCGTGCTAATACAGTGGTCTGGGGAAGGAGAATTTTGTGAAAAGTATGCTGAAAGATCTTGCTAATAAAAAACCTTATTGAAGTCTATGGGAGTCTTTCTGGTTAAGGTATTGGTCATCCCTGAAGGGAGTCCAGTGTGATTGGTGCCAAGTGGTGAGATCCTCCAGTGTTGGGCATACTAAAAGATTTGAAGATTTTTTTTTTTAACCTGTATATGAAATTGGGTGCCTGAGTGAGCAAAAGGAATTCATTGTTCCAATGAGTTGTCTGCAGACACTGCCACTTTGAACAAAAAACGTCCTAAAGAGGCAAAACCAACTCCTTCACAGGCCCTCTCTTACTGCGCAAAGCAAGTGAGTCCAGAATGGCTCCTGAAAACACTGAAAGGAATTTGAATCAATTAGCAAGGAAAGGTCATCATCTGTCAAAGACTAGATCTCAAGGGAGGAACAAGCCTGTTCCTGTTGGCTACATTTGTTAGAGGCAGAAGTTCACTCTGGTCTGAAATAGAGATCTGCCTGGCAGACTTTAGACAGTGGTGTAAATGTCACAAAGAGGGAAGCTGCATGATGCTTGTCTGTGATTGTGGCAGTGTCCCTTGGGTTACTGGAAGAGAGGGCCTTGCCCCCATGCTCACTGGGGTCTGTGGAGAAGGTGACTACTATCACTAGTTCCCAGCTGTCTGTGACACAAGATTGTAAAGATAGCTGTACATGTGGACTCTTTTTGGGTAACTGTCAAGATTTAATGAAAATCCCAGCATCAAACCCTTTTCTAGCAGGGAATTGAAATGCTTGATGCTATTTTTAAATTAATTTCTGTCTTCCTTAAATCTTCTTTCAAGAGTTGAACTGTGCATACTTTCTGGACACTGTCTGGGACAGCATGGTAAGAATTTAGGAGTGAAAGAGAATGGAGAAAGAACAAATCAAAGAGCATCTGTAGTGAGTTAGTTTCAAATGAGCTGAATGCTCTGTCATTTGCCATAGAGAACTGACAAGCAGCCTCCATCCGTCAATACTTGTGTTAGCATGGAGAGGATGGGTATTCTTGGAAACTGGGGAAGGCAAACATGCCAGCCTTTTTTTTTTTTTTTTTTTTT
>VXAU01005294.1:536554-574889 GCA_013399695.1 Formicarius rufipectus
GAAAAAAGGGGGAAAAGATAAGTTTAGGAACTTTCTGAGTTTATCTGCAATTTCAAGGGAAGGCAAAAGTGGCATTAATTTCATTGGGCACAGTTTGTTTCTGATAATTTCCTTCTATGAGAATGTATGATTTTTTTGTTAATCAGGGAGAAGTTGTGGATGTAATAACTCCTTGTTTTAGTATGGCATTTGGCAGCCTGAGGAAGAGGCAGAGGCCTTGAGTCTAAATAAAATTATCCAACATAAGGATGCAGCTTGGTGAAAAGTAGCACACAGAAAGTGGTAATTACCAAGAAGTTGCTCTTGTCTAGCAGAGATTGTCAGTTGTGGTGTGTAATATCTGTCCCAGCAAAAGGGGTTTTTTATTAATGGTATGAATACTAATTGTTCGCTAATGGATGGTTTGCAGTCGAGGCTGGACAAGGTGATGAGGCTTTGCAAGGTGTAATTGGAATTCAAAGTGATCTCTAAAGGGTAGGAGAGAGATGGGCTGGAACAAACAGAAGATAATTTAGTGAGGGCAAATGCAAAGAAGGGTTTTGGGAATATCCAGCTATGGAGAACAAAAGGCTACTTTTGCAAAGAAGGAGATGATCTTAAAAAAAAAAAAAGAAAAAAAACACCAAACCAAACCAAAAAAAACAAACAAAAAAACCAAAACAAACAAAAAAACCCACAAAAAACCCAAAAACCCAAACCAAAACCACAAACAAACAAAAAACCACAACCTAACAAAACTCTCAAAAAGAAGAAAGCCAAACCAGCCACCCCTCAAAACAGTCCCAACCAACCCACAAAAAAATCCCCTGTGCAATAAAAACAAACAAACAAACAAAAAACCCCCACCACAATAAATCCTATTCAGTATGGACCAACAAACACAATGCCCAACAGCAGACTGGCTTGGTTGCAAAAATGCAGTGAAAGTTGAATTTAGAAGGAAATTGGTTTGTTTGTACTGTGATGGACTTAGTTGAAAGACCATGAGAAGTGAGTTGATTGAAGTGACTCCAAAATTGAAAGCAGCAAACTTTTTGTCTGAAAGGTATAGAAAACGTAACCTAAAGAGGAAGTTGCGGGAGGAGTGAGGGAGGGATTAAAAAAAAAAAAAAAGAAATAAAGTTGTTTTCTCCTTTCTTATGTTTTCAGAGGTGAGGGTAAAGTATAGCATGGTGCATATTCGAATGTCTGTAACAAGAGGAGAGAGAATAAATGGCCTCCATGCCCACTGTGGAGTGCAAAAATAGCTCCTGATTCTCCTGATTTCATTTGCAAAAAGGAAAAGATTTAGTTTAAATATTAAGGGATCTTCTTACTGCAAGGTTAAGTATAGGATAGATTAGCTGGTGGGTTCTCAGGTCTTTGAGAAGCCAGTTGAAAGTAGATTGAAAAATTATCTGTGAGGAAGGATTTAGATTTGGCTTATGCTACCTTGGGGAGAGCAGTGGGTTGGGATTCTCCAAAGGCTCTGCTTCCTGTGCAAACACAGGGTTTAAAGCCATGCTTTGTCTCAAGCATGTTAAAAGTGGAAGAAAATCTCTCAAGTGGCTGTTGAACTGGATCATCCACGTAAACCCTGAGGTCTGTACTGTACCTGTAGAGAAAAAGCAAACTGTTTGCAGAGTATTCCCCTGGACTGTGGGATGGATGTGGGCCCTGTGCATGCAGATGGACCCTCGTTTGCTGGCCATTAGTGATACTTCGTGACTGATGCTCCCCGTGCACAGATCCTCATTCCTGTCCTGGACCAGAGCACCTGCTGCACCTCCTGGACCCGGGTGTGGGATACTGGGTGCACCTGCAGGCAGCAGGGCCAATGTAGGTGCATGTAGCAGTCATGCACAGTCCCCACTTGTGGGGGGTCAAGGCAGGAACATTTATTCAATTACAAGATGCAATATAAAGGTACAGCAAGTTAATATTCATCTCAGGGACTGGTTTTATGCTAAATATAGGAGGAGATATTACAACTAAGAGATTACATTATGGTTGCTATGGAGGTCACTCAGGAATGCGAGGCCAGAAGAAACAAAGCCACTTTATACATAAAAGTTCATTTTGACCCAGGAGGAGTGTAGGTGTAGGCAGTTTTGGAGATATCTGAAGCAACAGATGTCAGCAAACTGAGTCGAGCTTATCAGCCTTGTTATACTCCCAGTATGTTTTCCCATGGTCTCCTTGACTTCCCAGTCAGCTCTCTTGAACCCAAGATATTTCTGATTCCTACAGGTGCACACCTGAGGAGCAGGTGCTGGCCCTGTCCCTCAGACCATGTTAACCAGGCATATGTCACGCCAAATGGCTTGCAGGTAAATAGCTTTACAACTGGAGCTTTTTCCTGATGCTACACATTTATTGTAAGCTGTGACTTTTTTTTAAATTTTTTGAAGTAGGTGCAGAAGATAGGAAATTCCTTGTTTATAGATACCTCCCATGGATCATCTACATACAGAATTCCGGATGGAGACAAGCCTTTACAGTGGCTCCTGCTGCAACCAGCACTGAGGAGCCACTGTGGGGGATGAAGGAGCCCTATTGTGTGCCCTCCCTGGAGCTGCTCTGTGCTTCCAGCAGTGGGGTTTCTGTGGCTGATTTTGAATGTGTAGGAGGCAGGCGAACTCTAATTAGTCTTCTGTGCTGCAGGCCGAGTGTAAAGGGTGGTTGTTTACAAATGAAAAGATAATTTCTAACTTGGATAAATGGGACAAGGAACGGCTGTGACAGGCTGTAATAGCAGTGGAAGCTGTATTGCCATTTGCATTCAATACAGGGTTTAAAATGCATGAGGTGGGTGAATTGGAACAGGGGAGAAAAAGACTAATGGTTTCAGATGTGTATTTTCATAATCTTCTCTAAGACAAATATTTTTGTCATTTAATGTTGTGCTTCCTTAGAGTAAGATCCTATGGATCTGTTTACAAAGCTCTTCCCAGGGAAAGGATATGGATGGAGAAGACTTTAAAATAGATGCAATCCTTTGGCTTAGTTTTAAGCTGCTTTTTTAAATTTTTTTTTTTTTTTTTTGAGAGTGGGGAGGGAGGAATGTGTCATTGAATGTAACTCCTTTGGCCTTTTTTTTTTTCTTTTAAACTGTCCAGGATTTCAGGATCTGCATGGAAGAGGATGGGTTACCTAGTTGATTAGTGGTATATCAGTCTGGCACAACAGCTTTCTCAGCTGAGATGGCTTGGTTCGTGTCACAGTGTTGTCCCTGTCAGATAACTGTACTCCAAAGATAGTCTGGATTGTAACTAAACCTTTTGAACTTGCAAAATCCTGGACATACATGGTTTCCTGCACTAAATGGTGTGCATTTTGCTACTTTCCCTGTCCACAGGAGATGCGGAGCAGCAGCAAGACAGTGTCAGCTTGCAGTGGTGTGAAGTGTCTGTGTTGGTAGAGATTTCTGCAGAGAAGGCTGTGATAAAAAGGCATTATATTCTTGTATACAGCTATACCTACAGAGTTGCAGAAGCATTTGTAGCTTTCGGGGGGCCATCACGTAATCCTCCTCTCCTCCATGTGTTTTTTTTTTTTGTTTTGTTTTTTTTTCAGGGGAGAGACAGGGTTATTTTGAAAATAAGCTACTCTCAGTCCTGTTGTGGGAGCTTGCATGCTGGCCAGCTTTTTCAGTTCGGTAGGGATTTGTATTACAGTATGAAGTGATGCTCCTGGCAGAGAGGACTGCATTCCTCTAACTCATCTTCAGAGGCTGGAAGGCACTGGGATACCAAACACCTTTTTTATCATTCTTTCTTCCCCTGCCCTGCCTCCCTCCAGTCATTCTCCAGAAGTAAACAGTGCTCTAGCAAGTTACTGAAGAGGATGATCAAGTTCACCAGTTCTTGTGGATATAAGAACTAGAAGTGCCTGGCCTTCAGTCTGCAAGAGGACCATTTGATTCCAGTCAACTGCTCTAGATGGGAGGACTGAAAACTGTTTTGTTTCATTCTAGGTTAATGGAGACAGCAAAAGAAATGACCAGAGAGTCCTTACCTATCAAATGCCTTGAAGCAGTTATCCTGGGGATGTATCCTTTCACATGCCTGTGACTTTTTCACTACAGTGCTGTCTTCCCAGGTGGTGTTTGAGGGGATCGCAGCCAAAGGTGAGTGCCAGCAGCTTGGGGAGCTGCTGTGGTATTTATCAGCAAGTTGCTGAATTGCCTGGACTTGGAGTTTGGGTGCCGCGAACCCAGTTCACAAGTGTTATGATTCAGCCATGCAGACTTTGCCTCCTGCTGTGATAATCTGCATAATGTCAGGATCTGACCCGAAGTGTCCAGATAAGTATCTGTCAACACAATCCTTGTTCTCCTTTTTGGTCTTTCTCAGTTGGTTATGGTTGGAGCTTGATAACACTTGAGGAGTGTGGGTTCAGAACATAATGCTTGCTTCCTGTTCAGGTTCAGAAAAAAAGCCGGGAGTATTTTCATGTAGAGGCTGATTTGCTTGGACCCTCTTGTGCTGTCACTGATAGATCACCCTGCACCATCCTAAAACACTGGAGGGAAGGACAAGGCAGGGCCTCAGGAACAACTGATCAAGTTTGATTTAAAACAAAAACACAACCCAAAATCACCAAAGCAAACCGGCTTCTGGGCTGTCTCTGTGGAGTTTTGCTTGCTTCTGCTGCCCCCTCCCGTGGGAGAAGGAGCTGGCAGAGCCTGGCAGGTAGTGCCTGCTGTTGGCTGGTGAGAAGGGGTGGCTGCTGGAGGCATGGGAAGGGGATGTGGGCTAAGCAAGTGCAAGGGTGTGGTGTGCCCCACGGGTGTCTGGATGCGGTCCCCACTGTCCTAGGTGGTTTGTGTTGTGCTGTTGTGGCTCCTCTTGACTCCCTGTGTGCCAGGGATAAACCTTGTGTCTGAATCTGAAATGTGGCTCTGGCTCCCAGGGCTTCCCTGGCAAATACTTTCAGGGTCTGCATGTAGCTGGAGGGGTCCTGGAGGCTTGATGTCAGCAAGAGGACTCAAACCAATGCCCTTCCAGAAGCAGGAATCATAGAATATCCTGAGTTGGAAGGGATTGGTTTCCCTTGAATGGTGCCGTTTGATCTGTTGTTCTTGCCCATGTGTCAGGGTTGTGTCCCAAACTATTTGGGGATGAAAGGGATAGGGGAAATAATTTCCAGGTGAAGTTGATGCTGCTCTACAGTGTCAATGTGGCTTGCAGTGCTGTATTTTTAGCAATGAATTGATTATCCCCCATACCACAGGAGTAAAGAGTGATTAGTGGCCTACAGATAACCATGTGTTGTGATTTTAAGCCCAGCTGGAAATTAAGCAGGGCTCAGCCACACTCTCTCTCCATGCCCTGCCCATCGCCGGTGGAATGGGGAGGAGAATCAAAGTAAAACTTTTATGTTGAGATAAGAACAATCTAATAGTTTAAGATAAACTAACATATACTAATAAGGGTAAATGATAATGATAATAAAAAGGGAAAAACAAGTGATACACAATGCAGTTGCTCACCACCCACTGACCAATGCCAGACCTCTTTTTCTGAGCCTACAGCAGTCCCCCTTCTGGCTTACTGCCTCCAGTTTATATTCTGGACATGGTGTTCTACGGTGTGGAATATCCCTTTGTTCAGTTGGGGTCACCTGTCCCAGCTATGCTCCTTCCCATTTTCTTTTGTGTACCTCCTCACTGGCAGAGCATGAGACAAGAAAAAAAGAGTCCTTAGAAGAAATGCAACTTAGCAAAAAATAAAAACAGCAGTGTGTTATCAACATCAGTATCATTCTGGATCCAACATACAGCACTGTAACAGCTTCTGAGAAGAAATTAACTGCCTTAGCTGAAACTGGGACACCATGGTAACCTGTAAGTGTTGCTGTTTTTTCTGCTTGCCTCAAACTTGGCTTGTGTTCAGATTGGTGGGTGTGGGGAGTTTTGTTGGGGGTTTTTTGAGCAGTCAAGGAATAAAAAGGTTGAAAACTGTTTTATACTATTTGGTGTCATTTGCAATTTCTTCAGAGTTAAGATTTTTATGAATCTTTCTGTCTCTAGATGCTACTTAAAAACCTCCCACTTACGTTTAACTTCTTTTTTTAAACTGAGAAGGTTTAGTCAGGAGAGAGCATGGGACAGTCTTGTCTTCCTAGGACCTGTACTTCCTGTCTTGGACATCTCTGTGAGAGTAGGGATTGTCTCCTGGGATATTGTCCAGTAACAGATGCTTTAAAGTGTAAAAGATCCACACAATAGAAAACTTATGTATGTTACTCGAGGTGTGGGTACACAGTGTAGCAATGGTGAATGGATGGACCATCTGAATATGTGTGGCTGGTACAAAGCCTGTGCAAAACCTCACTGAGCTGTGATGCAGGTGGACCATGAAGGTTTTTGGGAGGCATCTGTGTCATGGCACATGGGGAAGTTTGCAGATTTTCCTCAGCTGTGAGAATTTGATCTGCAGCATTGCCCTCTAGATGCAGACATGGTGAGGCCAACAGCTTTCCAAGGTCAGGTGGCTTCCAGAGAAAAGGTGTGCTTGCCCTCTTCTGAGTGTCTGGCCAGTGTCTTTGCACAGGCCTGAGCTGAGCAGCCCTGTGTGTGTGCGCTAACCTCTGGTTCCATTCCATGCCTCTGGAAATAAGGTGCTGCTTGTAATTTGCCTGTGCTGGCAGGCTTTGCCCTGTTGCTTAGAGACCGAAGAAAGCACAGCCCACTCCAGCAGACCCTCGGCGTGAGCCTTCATTCAAGGGCCAGCTCGTGCACAGCGGCTTAGCGAGATGTCATTTTAATTGAGTGGCTCGCTGGCGCGCGCAACTGCCTTTTACGATGCAGCTTATAAAATGCTTCTCTAATCCCTCTTGGTGCAGAATTAAGTTTGGCATAATTGCCTGTTCACTAGATCTTGAAACGTTTTTATAGGGCAGTGAGTTAAAATACTGAGCTCCCCTGTCTGCACACACCAAGGAAGCAGCTGCTGCTGTGAGATGACTGGAATCTTGTACAGATCTTGCAATATTATTTTGCATCAGTCTGCACAGCTCTTTTTCTCTGTGTAGCTGTCTGAACTGGCTTCATATCCCTTTGCTTACATGATCTGCTTGTAAGTGCCTAACCAGAAGCATTCGTCCCGCTGTCTTCCCCAGGGCGTTTCTGAGTTCAGTTGTAAATCAGCTGAGTAATGGTGCATTCAGCCCACTCTTTCTGAGCAAAGATCCAATTGACTGGAGCTCAAGAAAGAGAGTAGTAAACCAGAAAGTGCCAAGAGAATTTTATCTCCACTTTATTAAAGTGGAGAGCAAAATGTCAGAGGGGGAAGAGGGAAGCAGCAAACCCTCAGGGAGTCTTGTGATCGTGTCTGTGTTGGCTGAACATAGCTCATTCCTGTTGCCTTCAGCAGGCTTCTCCAGTTCATGTGAGGTAATGGTTGGACCCATGCAGGGTATTAGACCCTCTGTCCAATTCCATCATTAAACAAGAGGAGAGCAAAAGTGTCTCAGGAGGGAGAAATTATTTAACATATGCATACACACCTACATGTTCTGTGCATTTAGTTAGTGAATTATGGTTATCACCACTGGAAGCCTGGGTCCATCCAGCTCCTCCAGTCCAGCAGGTACATTCCTAGGTGGGGAGCCAGTCTTTTCAGTAAGGGGGAGAGTTTCTTGCAGCCATTTCAGCATATTTATGTCCTTGTAGAGCCCCCCTTTGTCTCCCGTATGCTTGTCCACAATTTGACCCACTTTCTATTTCAAATACAGGAAGGGAGGATCTTGCTGAAAACCTACAGCCCCTCTGGTAGCTGGGAAGAATTGAGAGTTTTCAATGGCTTACATTGTCATGGTCTAATCTTATGACAGTCACCTCTGACTGCAGCTGGGCATTGAAAAGTAGGTTTCTCAAAATGAGGGATGCCAGCCTGGGAGCATCTTTGGGAGGCTGAACCAGCTGCTCAAGCCTTTTCTTCATGGACACTGGATCTGCCAGGGGCAGAGCAACCTGTGGCTCAGAGGATGGTGTACTTGTTGACCTGTAGATCTATAGGAGCTGCATGCTGTTGTGGGAAGTATGACCCTTCTTGCAGGCTGCTAACAGTAATGGTGTGCTCAAGAAAGCCTACTTGTTAATAGACCTTTTTCCCCCCAAGTGATGGTTCTGTGCAGTGGAGCCCTTTTTTCCTGGAGAGGGCTGAATTCCTACCTACCGTTGGGATGTGTGAATGAATTCCTTGTTTTGCTTTGGTTGTGTGCACAGCTTTTGTTTTACCTGTTAAACTGCTGTTACCTCAACCTGTGGTTTTTCTCTTCAGATTCTCTCCTCCATTGCATTGGTGGGGCAGTGAGCAAGCAGCTGTGTGGTGCTCAGTTAAACCATGACAGCAGGGTTTGGGAACCTCCAAGGGATGGGGACATGCCATACCAACCCTTTTTGTGAAAACCCAGTGGAGTTCCAGGTATTGTCCTTGTGCATATCGTGGCTATGAGGGAAGAAGGGGGATACTGGGACAAGAGGTGGCCAGCCAGAAGATTAGTATCCCTCTTGTGTGATCTCCAAGGAGATCGGTATCCCTCAGTACTGTTTTTCTGCTGCTTTGATTGACAAGAAGACCAAGGATCGAGAGGCCACTGAGCTTTTGCTACAGCTGCTTTTGCCCTCTCCTGCTCGGCCCAGCTTTTCTATTGTGGCACGTAATTTACTCCCCAACTCTCCATCCCACAGTTACAGTCCCAGCTCAAAAGTGTGATTACAGCTGCTGCGTTGCTGTGTCGTCGCCTTTTGTTTGCCACAATGCAGCTCTCCTTGGGCAGAGCAGAAAGGGAAAGGTATAATAATGATGCATGGATGGAGGGGAAGATCTGATGTGCCTTTCCAGCCCATTTGCTGTGTATTTCATCTCGGGTGGGGACTCTTGTTAACTAGTCACTCAGCAGAAGCAACCTGTAACCTAAAGGTTAATTTCCACAGCGGTTGTTGCTGGGTTATTTGATGGTGGATAATTTCTGCCCTCAAAAGATTCTTTTACTCCTACTTGGTATTTAATGAGATTAAATTGCAGCTTCTCTGAGACCTCATTGCAGAAGTGTGTATGTGTGGCAGGTGGCCACCAAAGCTTTGTGTGGACTTAATAGACAGGCCCTCAGGGAGCAGAGAGAAAACTCTTTCATAATGAGGGGGAAAAATAGTGGTGATGTTTGAAAGCTTCATAGGTGTTAATAAAAGATACTGCTTTTTCAGTTACACAGAATGATAAATACAATGGGCTTTTGCAAGAATCTGTCTGTAGGACACAAATCATTGTAACGTGACTTTGATGTACACAGGACGCTCCTTTTAAGGCCCAGAGCAAGATGACCTTTTATATGAGGTGACTGTGGGCTGAGTTTTCTAGTTGACAGAATGGTGCTGGGCCCCATTCTGACTTGGCAGTGAATTTATTTAATTGTACTGATGGCACGGGCTTTTTCTTGGAGAGCCTAGTCCTTAGGCAACAGTGGTTCAGTGAGACCACCAAAGGCAAATAGAGCTGCTTCTGTTCTGTGTCAGTGTGGTTGGTATGGGGGTGGGCTTTGACAGTTGCTGCAGGGTGTTTGTGTTTGAAGTAGGTGGGACAGGAGGTGGGTGTGTGTAGCCTTGGCTGGGTGAGGGATATGTGTTTGTTAGGGAGGTCTGTGCTCTGCACGCTCATCCAGGCTTATGGTCTGTGGACAGTGAAGTGCCCTGTAGTGTTGTCCGTTCCTATACCCTCTCATACACTTTCTCCAGGCTGCTAAAGCTGGTGACATCTAGCCCTGAATGCAGTAAAACACGTCTGACATGGAACCAAAGGGCTTTCCTGTGGTTGTTCTGAAAGATCAGTGCCAATGTGTTTTTGTTGTCTATTGTTTTTTGTTTGTTTAACTCCTTGCTCTCCAGATTCTGGGCAGTTCATGAATCTCATATTAGTTGGTTTCTGCATTCACTTGGAGGGCAAATGTTTGAATACATGAAACTCAACAAGCATCAGGTGGGTGAAATATCCCTCTGAGAAAATGCTTTAGAGACAGATGAGAGTCACTGGGTGCTTTTCCTGCATCCCTGTAGAGAGAAGATGTGAAATGCAGAGTGCAGACAGGGATCAACGTCCCAGGGAATTTACTGGTGGTGATGTGGTGGCACATCAGGCTGTACAGAACCAGAACTGGGCCCAGATTGTGTTTTGCCGTGTTGATATGAAGACTTTTTTTTTTTTCTTCCCTCAGTTTCCCAGCAGCTGTCAGGCAGCCATGCTGTGCAGGCAGGGGAGGAAGGCTGGCCACAGTAACATCCCAGGAAATCTCAGCTGTGCAGTGGCTCTTGTTTCACTGCCCTTTTTGTGCATGAGCTAGGGAGAGGAGGGGATGCTGGAGGTACCCACAGCAGAATCCTGATCTGAGCTGGTTCCTGCAGCTCCAGTGGGAACTAATGCCACACCTCCATCTGTCAGGATGCCCTGACATTATTCTGGCATTGCTGCCCTTTGGGCTGGTGTATTTTGTAGTGGCAGCACCCTGACCGACTGCCTTGTCCACATTTGCTTCCAGGGATGGCTCCAGGGTTACAGCAGGTGCCTCTGGCTGGAGTAACCTCAGGCTCCAGCGTGTTGCTGCAGCCATTTCTGGTCATCCCTCCTCCATTCCCTGGGTGGGGGTGAGGGCCTCAGCTGCAGCAGGGAAGGGCACCTGCTGTCCCAGGGATAGGTGCCAGCATGTGGAGCCAGGGTGAGTTTCAGCTGTCCGAGGATTAGCAGCAGGGAGTTGTGTGCGACGTAAATGCTGACGCAAACTTGCTTGCTTGAGGGATTCTCAGTCTGTCCTTTCCCTGGCACGGGCCAGCAGCCTCCCAAAGAGATGACCCTGAACATGCACATAGTTCCCCCCTGAGATCACGCACTACATTGTTACGAAGCTTGGTCCTGGACTCTGCGAGTGGTGCATTTGAAATGGGCAGACAGTGATTTCAGGGACAGGTTTTGCTTTTCAAAAGCATTTGTTCCTGATTGTGTCTGTGCTGATCTCATTACCTGTGTGGGAGCTATATTCTGTTTGTCTCACCAATGGGTTACAAGGGTAACATGCAAAAACACTGTTGCATCAGTAGTGGCAATGTCAAGGGCCAATTTACAGGAGGAAAGGCAGACTGTCACCTTGGAGGGTAATAAATTTGGATTTTTTGATAGTTTTTGATGATGTGAGAAAATGAGGCTCTGAATTGTACCAAGCCTCCAAGGAAAGAGAGGTAAACACTCTTCCCTTTTGGGAACTTTGGAGTTTGATGTTGGTATCAAATGGGGGAGTTTCCACAGATCTAGGGCGGGTGGTCTCTCTTTGGGCATGCTGACTTTAACAGTATTGTGGTTTTTTCCCTTCCCCTAAGTGTGATTATTAATCAGGGCCTTCCATGTCTGAACCATTGCATCTTATTCTCCAAGGAATGAAATGGGCCCTGAAAGCATTGACTGTTTCTGGGACAGAACAAGAATAAATTTGTGTTTGCAAGAAAACCCTTCCCCTGGCAGTTAAGAAAGCAAACTACACTGCTGAAGGTGTTTCACAGGTGTAATTATGTGGGCTCCTTTCCCACCACTGTTGTTGCCTTGACACAGGGCACACCAGATACTTAACGAACGGGCAGCCCTCCGTGGAACGATTCCCCATCAGCTTTAAAACCCACTTCTCAGGGAACTATTTTCATCATGTGGTGCTTGGGATTTACTGCAACGGCCGGTACGGCTCATTGGGCATGAGCAGACGATCAGATCTGATGGACAAACCTCTAACTTACCGAACTCTGAGCGACCTCATCTTTGAATTTGAAGACTCCTATAAAAAGTACTTGCATTCAGTCAAAAAAGTGAAAATCGGGTTGTATGTCCCGCATGAGCCGCACAGCTTTCAGCCCATCGAGTGGAAACAGCTGGTCCTCAATGTATCCAAAATGATGCGCACAGAAGTCAGAAAGGAGCTGGAGAAGTTTGCCAGAGATATGAGGATGAAGGTAGGCCCGTGCTCCTGGGTGGTGGGCGCAAAAGCAGCTGTGCCTTGTCCTGTCCCCCAGAGATGGGTCTTGCTCTGTGTCAGCAGACTGATCCCAGCCTGAGGTGAAGCAGGCCTCAGGTGGGCTGGTGGTGTGCTTACATCTGTCTCAGTGGTGCTCCCCCTGGATTTGGTGTGTTTTCAAGCCCTTGTAGCTATTTAGTTAAAGGATCTTCCCTTCAGCCTGGAAAACACTTGAATCCATACTTGTCCCTGGCCATCAAGGACCTATTGCCCACTTTGCTTTTCTCAATGACTCCAGAAGAAGGTGGTTGGGAAGAATCAGCATGGTTGGGGCTGAAAAGGTAGAGATCTCCGCTCTTCACACCCGTACTGCAAAGGGTGCCTTGGGACATCCATATCCATGATTGCCTCTCCTTGCGGGGCATGTCAGTGGACTTGCCCTGCACTGCCTGAGGTCCACCACTCTCACCTAATTGGCCAAGTGGATTACATGGGAAGGGCGAGTCAAGTGAATCCCTGGCAGACTGGTGCTTCCCTGCCAGTTGGACTGAAGAGCTCAGAGGGAAACAACAGGGAGACAGGGCAGGCTGCCAGGGTCCTGGAGGATTTGGCTGCCTTTGGGCATGAGGGGTGTCCCTGACCGTGCCTCCGAGCCTGGCATAGGCAAGGACCTATTTGTGGTCGTGGTAAAAGGGGATTTGGTGCCTTTCCAGCCTGCTGCTGGCAGCGAGAGCAGAGCAGGTGTGTTGCTAAGTATGGGTCTGGCTCTTGTGGAGAGGTATGTGGCATCACATCCAAATTATTCTGGGTTCCCATCCCCTTCCCTGCTAAAGAACAGCTCCTGCGTAACAGCCACGTGTCTTTTTGGCTGAGGCACCTGCCCCCTTGCCCTGACCTTGGGGTGAGCGCTGCCAGTGGCATTGTAGTGCCTGTGTTCTGCTGCCACCTCTCCTGCCCTGCCCAGGATCGTCTTGTACCATACTATCACCTTAAGAATATGGGCTTGATTACTGATGTAATTACACTATTTTTTTTAATTTTCCCTTCTTGTCTATTCACATTTTTAATACTTTCTAGAGAACAAACAACTGAATCATGCCCTAGTTGAAGGAGTCCATATGGATGGATGACTTGCTGAATTTTGTCCTTGTTTTAGATAGAAGGACCTGTGTGTGTGCTGAGCTGTGACATTGAATCCAGTCCATGTGAGTGCCTCAGGGCCAGGACCACAGCTCTGAACTATTGAAGATGAAACGCCCTGCATCTGACCTTTCCCTTGAGTTACATCAAAACTTGAGCTGCTTGATTCAGGGGGCTCCTGTTGTGAGGGGACTGACTTTGGAGGATTAGGTCTTTGAAACAACCTGGAGCATGAGTGTCGTGCTGATGGGTGTCTGATGATGGAGGGCCCTGGAGGATGTTGGAGACCTGCTGAAAAGCCTCACTGTCAGAGAGTTCAACTGCCATCCTGAGAGATTGTCACCTCTGTGAAGAGAAGAGCTGGAGAGGGTGATTTGGCTCTCTGAGTTTCCTTCAGCTGAGGCTCAAAGCCATTTTTCTTAACCCTTGCTGTTGCCAGCTCTAAAGAAAGGCATGGATGAGACAGTATTCAGCTGGGAACTGAGTTAGTGACACCAACTAATTTTTGCAGGGGGCCCCTGAACAGCTATCACATGATAACAGCTTTGGGTTCCTCTTAACCTGGGCAGGGTTTGAACAAGCCCCTAGGGACTGAAGGCGCTTTTTGTGCCATCCCTGTTACTCTGTGAGGCCCTTTTTTATTTTCAGTGAATCATTGCCTTTATTGAAGGCCACTTGCTTCCCTCCCCAATCTCTCACAGATTCTGAAACCCTCAAGTGCCCATTCTCCAGTGAAAGAGAGATCACGGGGTAAGTCCTTGTCCCCACGTCGAAGGCAAGCGAGCCCTCAGAGACGGGCATGCAGAAGAGATAAATCGTGAGTATACCTGTCACCATCACTGGTGGGTCAGAAGTGGGGGGTGATGGTGTGTTATTTTGCTGTACAAAAATTACATGCTCCCTGGAATATATAGGAAAACTGCACGAGGTACCATAGTTATGAGAGAGGCTCCAGAAGCTGGTAGTGCTGCTGATGTCCTGGCATTGCAGTGCTTCGTGCTGCCTGATGGCCCCTCCATGCTGGGTTCTGGGACTGTCCAGCTTCAAGGGATGGTACAAAAGCAAACTTTTTGTTTCAGAAGGGGAAACATCACTTGCATTGTATTCTTTTATTTGAAAAAATCCCACACCACTTCCCTTGTGTGTCATAGTAAATAGTTGTTCTTTAGCTTCGTGGGGAGGCACGGACTAATTGCATGCAATACCTCTAAATGGGTAAATCTGGGCTTCCAGATCATGGCCTTTTACAGCCACTGGCAATTCAGACTCCCTTACCTTAGATGTGGAAGAGTTGAGTTTTAGCTGTGCTGCCTCCTGCCAGGAAGATGACAACTGTGAAAGCCTATACGTAACCCAGATTAGTCACATATTTATGATCATAGTTTTTTAAATAGGCTCCCAGACTACTGTCTCAGCACTTATTTATTTATTTTAAAGCAGCTAACAAAGATATTAGACTAACCTTCTAAAGATAACTTCAAGATACTTTAGCAGCAGATGATTTCACAGCAGGCTTTTATTTTTACATGTGAATTCACACTCAGTCCATGATGCTGTACTTTGGGCTTCATCACTGAGAGCTCCTTGTTTAGTGCATAGATAATTATAGTTGTGGTGGGCTCAGCTGCTCCAGGCTTCTTTACCTCCTAGATTCTCTTTGAGGGACAGTTTCATTTTTGGGTTTCTGATAGTGTATCTGCAGTTGCTGGAGTGGATTATGTATTTCTGGAGAGGAGTGAGACTCACTGAGCTTGGAGACTCTCCAGTTGGGCTGGTTTCCCACTAGAGCTGCTGGGCATGTGGCTGCTCTGCAGTCCTTGATTCCTCCTTGGCAGCTTTGCTTTTCCAGGACAGAAAGACAAGTGACGTATGGGTGGCCTTGCAGTGACTTCAGCACCTGTTACCTGCTCAGTGGTTCTGCTGTGTTGCTCTGTATCTAGAGCAAATTATACATTATTCTAAAATAAACCCTGGGTCACCACAATACAAGATCCAGGACCCAGCTAGAGCATGATGAGCTCTGATGGGGGAATGGCAGCCCCTCATCAGGGATGAGCTGAATGACACACACCAGCATGTACAGTGGTTGACGTGGGGCAAGAGATGCAAGAAGGGAATTTTTTTTTTTTTTTGGCATACTGATGGATCTCTGAGAACTTGATGGAGTGGGAGGCCGTTGTTACACACAGAAGACAAAAGGCTGTCAGGTTTGCTGGGCTTTAGGCTGGAATCCTAGCTAAAGGATGGCTGTGATTATCAACACTGTGTTTTGTTTCTTTGTAGATCTCTCACATGCTGTAATTGCAGCTTTTTCAAGATTGGAGGGGAGGGGGAGAGAAGTGTTCTGCTGTAGCGTGAGCTGGCTGGGGCTGAATAACACATTAATTTGAAAGGCTTCACCTGCTGATGACAAGCTGTTATTACAGCCTAGGTTTTGTCAACAGTAAAATTATATGGGCCTGCTGGGAGAAATCTCCCCCTGAAGAATATGTGAACTGGAATGTCTTTGTTTCTGAAGGACAAAGACAAAAGCAGTGCTTAAGGACTGGAGAGGATTTTACATCCTCAAACCTTTAACTTCTCATCCTGGTTCTTTACTAGTTTATTAGGTAAGTGTTAGTGGTGGCTGCTTGCAAGCCCACAATAGCCTTTTAGCCTGGAAATGCAGCTACAAGGCAGATAGGGCACATTGTAGGAAGCAGGTGGCAATGCAATATGCAGTATGTGCCTGTCTAGGAGGCTGGTGTGTAGTCAAATTGCAGCTCATTAACTGAGCTATGTAACAGACCATGTTACACAGCCCACAGCTGGTGTGATCCCACTAAGGGTGGCCAGAATGCAGAGGATATAGGGTGGTGTGAATCTGGTTAAGTCTGTAGCTTTACTGTGTCCACCTGTCTATCTCTGAAGTCCCAAAGTGGGAGGGTGCAGTGAATTGCATGCCTGTGCTAGAACAGGCAACGTAGTGCTTCAACCTCAACAGGAATGCTTGGAGCTGGAGGGGTTTGGGAGAGTTGCTGTAAGTTTGGAAGGCAGGGTCATGCCTTCCAAATCTCTGGAGAATCTCTGCTCCTAAATGTCAGTTCACCAGCTCTATTTCCTTTCAATTTCATATTGAGGCTTTATGTGTGCTCTATGTGTTGTGCCAACACTGGGCTTGTGTGCTTCCAGCCCAATGTCGCTGTTGAAAGGAAAATTCTGTCAGTTTGTTTTACTGGGATGTGCAAGGGGGAAGGATTATATTAGGGATCATGGTAGGATGTGCAAAGTCAGGCAGATCCAGTGCAGGCAACTCATAAATACTGTGTATTCAGCAACTAGGCACAGGTTGCTCACCTGCTCGTGGTCAAGGCACTTTGGACAGGAGGTGTGATCTGAGGGCCAGTGCAACAGCGGTCTGTCCCTCCCTTCAGAGGGCAGATTTCATGTAAGGTCATTTGCCAACCAAGAAATAACATCTCTGGTCCAGCAAATTCTTGTCTTTTCCTAAAACCTTATGGAGGACAGTCTGTTTGTAGCTACAAGCTACAGAGAATTGTGGTGGATGGGTGGAAACGGGCATGTCATCATGGGGACATCAGGGACTCACCATCTCTGTTGGATAATCAGAGAAGGTAGAACCATTGAGACGTGCTTTAATTAAAACCATATTCTGGGTTTAGTTAAAGGGAAAAAAGGGTGTGAAGGGGATCCCTAAATTGAAGGGAGGGAAGAAGGAAGAAAGAACACAACTGGAAATTTCATACAGTGCCTCTCTTGCTGGTCTCTGACTCCTACACAGGCTCTGAGGGATGCAACTTGTAGCCTGTTTACTGGCTAGTCAAATCCCATCTGCTCTTAAGGAGTTAAGTGGAAAAATCTGAACTATCTTGCAGTGATTTAAGTGTGATCCCTTCCGGCAAGTGAGAGAGACAGTGAAGATTCCCTCACATCTGTGAAGTACTTACAAACTGAGACAAACATGAGGGTGCAGGGTAATACTGCAAAGAAGATAATGGGGTTATTCTTAGAGGTGCTTGGATGAGCAGCAAAGCAATAGGTTTTATTCAATGTGCCACTAGGCAGAAGAGCATTAGCTTTCCATAGCAATGTCCCCAGCTCTCAAATGCTGTGCAGATTCTCGGCAGAGATTTGGTGTTAGCAGTTCTGCTCTTAAAAATAAATATTAAAGATTTCTCTGTTGAATCAGAGAATTAAAAAATATCTTGGAGGCTCCGCCACGTGTGTATGTGTAAGCTACACACCCTCACTTCTTGGGGCTGCAGTAGTAGTCCTTCCACTGGTGCATGCACCCAGCATGTTCCACAGGGCTTTCCCTGGCCTGCCAGCCTGCCTGTGGCACACTGTCTCTCCCGAGGATGTGCTGGCTGCCCAAAGCAGCTCCAGTAACAATGGGCCTGCAGCCTGCAGTGGGGAGATAAGAGCCACCCTGGCTGTGCAAAGCCAAGGGTCACATCTGCTGCATAATGAGCAAGGAGTAAGTGCACAGAGCTGGAAGCTGGGTCTGAGGAGATGTAGGAAAGCACTGGAGCCATTACCAGCCTCACAGAGCACTGCTCTGGGCTTTAGCTGTGTTTCTGGAGGAAGCAGGCATGCTGTAGAGTACTAGGAGAAATATGTCTTTTAAACAATGTCTGTCTGTGGAAAAGCAAACATACGGCTTAGTGTGAAAGCAGCAAAGAGCTTGGAATAAACTCTCAGATTAGACACTTGGATAGACTATAAATCAGCTGGATTGTTTTGGTTTGACAGCTCTGTTGGAGGAGCATTTCTACTGCTTGCTAAATAGGGAGAGACTGATTGCTCAAGGTTTCATTTGGTCAGGCTGTTGATACACTTAAATGACCTAACAGCATCTGTGTATGTGTGATTACTCAAGTGAATGGCTGGACTGTAGCAGTGTCAGGTTCCAGGAGACCCCTGAGAAGAGCTCAGTTGGTTAGAGCATGGTGCTACTAACACCAGGGTTGTGGGTTTGGTCCCTGTATGGGCCATTCACTTGAGTTGGACTCGTGATCCTTGTGGTCCCTTCCAACTCAGAATATTCTGTGAAATGAGAGGAGAGGAAGACTGAAGGGAGTTCACCTTGTTGTTTTCTGTTTGGTGAGCTCTAGCTCTTCACACAGACCTAGCAAAGAGTAAAGGGTGGGTTCAGAGAGAACCTGCAGTGGCCATGTGAGAGGCCCTGTTTGCTCTCAGCTGTTTCAACTTTAATCTAAAATCCGGAGTCCTGGTCTGGGGTAGATGACAGGTGGGATATGTCAGCTACTCATTTAGGCCCTCTCTCAAGTCAGGAGGAGTGGGTGCTTCCAGGCTCAGATCATGGACCCCAGCACGGGTCAGCTTGTCCCTCAGTGGTATGTGTCTTCAGAGGCAGCACACGAGTAGCTCAATCACACCAGCTCTTGTGGCACATTCAGCAGGATCATGCATACAGTGAGAAAATTAGATGTAGTCAGGCCTGTTTTGAAGTAACGCTTTCCCTGTGTTGCCAGTGTGCTGTGCACCCCTGCAGCAGTGCAGGATTGCTGGTCAGCAGTGCCCTCTCCCTCCTTTGCTCACAGGCCTGCGGTGGTGGACAAGAAAGGAGACCTGTCGACGCTCAACGAGGTGGGCTACCAGCTTCGCATCTAACAAAGCCATACCGGAGAGAGCTTCCTGCTGCTTCCCACTGCACTTTACCTGCACTCCGTTGGAAGGAAAAAGGAATGAGACTATTTATTAACTTACGTACTTCCACAATAAAAGTTTTACCTAGAAAATAGAAGGGGGGATTTTTTTTTTGTGGCAGTATTTATTTCAATTTATAGACAAGACAGCAGCAAAGAGAACCTAAAATTAGGTTTGCCAGGATAAGAGTTCTTTTTTTTTCCCCCTCCCATCATGTAGCAGGTGACTCTAGTGGTGTGAGTTTCTTCAAATATTATTTCCCTGTACAAGTGTTAATTGAACTTGGCATTGTGCTGGGTAGTAGCACTGGGATAACTAAGGAATCATATTCTTAGTTTTAAGATGTGCTGGGGTGCAGTGCAGTTAAAAGAAAAATCATATTCAGTGTTAATCTTTAATTCAGCAATAAAAACAAGCAGTGCAGAAGTGGCATAAGTTTTTAAAGTATCAACATTACCTCACTAGACTTAATAGATATGCAAAACTGTCAGTATTATTGTTTTCTCACTAATTTATACTGTTTCCCAGCATTTCTGGTAGTATTAAAACAGCACGGGATGTTTTACTGCCACCTCTATTATTATTTTCTGCATGTTGCTGAAGGATGTTAAGTAATAGTAATACGCAAGTGTATTCTTAATACTGACATCTTATTAGGTGAGATATGAGGTTTTGGGTTTTTTAAATGATGATAATTGATGAATAATGAATTTTTAAACTTTCATAATTTTTTAATACTTTTGTCACAAGCTTTTAGTCTTTCCAGACTACACTGCTAAAGCACAAAATGTAGAGATTGCTGTTTTGGAGGGACAAGTGTTCACCTATTAGTCAGTTTTTTGCTTATATATGTACATGGAATAATGGAAGAACTGTCAGAATTGCTAACCTGACTCTCTGTGCTTTTCTTGCAATGTTTGTATGTAAATTTGAACCTTGTCTTTGAAAGGCTGAGCAGGCTCCACCAGTGATGCTTTGACATATTACATCAGAAATGGCAAGTTGAAGTTAGCCTTCTGCTGTGCTGCTGTAGGGCATTTTCCTAAATGTGTTGTAGGTCTCACTGCTTAAGGGGACCTGAATAAGGAAGTATGCCTGAAATAGCTGAAAATTGAGCTTTTCTGCTTCCTTTGAACTCAGTCCTTTTGTTCTAAGACTTGGCTGAGGACCTGTGATGGACAGCAGCTGTTCTCAAGTGATGTGGCAAAACTTACTGGGGTTCACCATTCACATTAGTGAAGTCCTCTGGAAGTATTTGAGTGCTGCATTCCTGGAAATACTTCATTAGGTGCCTAAATATAAACTGGATTATTGTGCAAGTCCAGCCTCTACCCATTGTGCTGTGCTTTATAGATGATACTGCCAGGGGCCTTGTGTACCTCCCCTTCTGGGCACTTACTTTTCTGGGATCTCAATGAAGACAGGATGTTGTAACAGACTGACAATAATGCTTACTCCAACAGACTGGTTTAAGCTCCTAGAACACTTCTATCAGCCAGCAACTGCATGAATACAGAAGGAGACAATTCCTTGTACACACACCTTATTGCTAAAAAGAGTCAATGAACTTCACCTGCCCAGGACAGGAAGAAAACACAGAGACCCTGCAACATTCTACAACCACTGAAAGGCTTTCTACTCATTAGACTTCAGAAAGTCTAGAAAGAAAACTTTTCAAATGTATGATACTTTTTTATCCAAGTTTACCATATCAGTTACAGTGAGGCCTTTCCCATCCCTCTTTCTGTAAACTTTTCCTGTGTTCACAGTAGGAATTTTTTTTTGGTTAAGGAGTGAAGCTGAAGAGAGGGAAACACTGTTTTTATAGAAATTATTGTGTAATTTGACATCAGTGACAGAGTTTCGGTTTTAAATTTTGTGCTGCTCAGTCTCTTGTGACCTAAACAGTTTTTTCCTGTATTCCTTAGATTTCTCATGGATAAAATGCTATGGAAAAACTTTTGATCAGCTGTATTCTATAGCACAAGGTTAGCTGATATGTTGCAGGTTTTTCCTATGAAACCATGGTTTACTTCAGCTCAAGTAATGTCTGTATATAGTTTTTACTACTGTCCAGCACAATTTGAGTTATTTTCTATTAACTTATACTGAAGCTTTTTAATGCTGTAGAGGTGTGTGACAAATTGCATTTGGTACTTGTTTTGACGTTCAGCTGAAATATTCTCTTGAAACTTGCTTATGATGGCATTTGTCTTAAGTGTGGTTCAAGTGACAGCAAAGTGGTCAAGTAGCATAGAAAACATGCATGGGGCTTTTTTTCATCACTTGTATATGCACAGCATGAAACTTCAATAAAAATATCAAGGTAGTCTTTTTTTTTTATATGACTTACGTTGTTTTGGTTTTCTTTTTTTTTTTATTTTGCTCTTAACACAGACTATAGAGTTGCTACAACTGAATGTTTTTAGCTGTAACCTGGACGTACCCAGAAATTTGTTGCATCTGTTTAAGTACGTTGGCATCTGTGAGATTCAACTTTGAGATTACTCAGACATTTGAAATCAGACAGCATCCAGTATCAAATAGGTAGTTATCTTCAGCATTAACCTGACTGTTACAGGTAGAAAAAAGATCTTTAATTGATACTACCTAGGAGAAAAATATCCCCCTCCAAATTCTCAGCAATTTAAGCTGAATGTTTTGGTAAGTACTCATGTTTTATAATGGAACACTTGAAGAACTTTTTTAATTCACCTGGTTTTGTGATTACTGCCACTGTACTTCCTGCATTCTTCTCAAAGCACAAAGTAATTGCAGTTGTTGTCTGCACTGAGGAAAAGGGAACATGGATGAAAATTCTGCAAGTGCTTCTGGGAGACAACTGCATCTGATTGTGATTGCAGGAACATGGGTGCAGGTTTTCCAGCACTACCCTGAAAGATAATTCTGTTACTTTTAACTTGGTTCTACATATACATCCACACATAGTTTGACCAAGTTACAAGACTTGTTTCCAGTCCCTCTAAGTTTCCTATGCAGGAAGTCTCTGGTGGTTTTTTTAATTATTTTGTAAATTGTATTTTGCACAGAATGTTTATGACTCCATAATAAGAATAAAGTCTTGATCATTTAATACCTCAGAATCTATCATTTCAAGATAAAATCTGTTATTTTTAATAGCTAAATGGAAAAAAAAAAATCCCTGTCCTTCAGTTGTTCAATATGTACAAAGCCTCAAGAAGTTAAAATGGACTGGTTTTTTTTTTTTTGTTCCTATAATAGATCAATTAAGTTTGCTGTATGGTGGTGTGCTCATTAAGCTTGGTTTTATTTCAGGTATTTTTTAAAAGATTCCAGCGAATGCTACCCATATTTAAGCTTTTAGAATTTTAAGAATCAAATTCTTAAAACATAAATATTTGCCTTACTGCAAAGCTACCTTCTGCCTTTGAAAATTCAGTCTTGCAGTCTCTGCCCTGACTACAGTCTAAGTAAATCCTTTGCAGCTGTGTTCAGATAGAAGTGTCCACAGAGCACTTTTGTAGTAAGACATTATTTTCAACTCATTCTAGAATGTCACAGGCACACAAACACATTCCTCCTTACTTGAAGAAGCACACAGTTCTCAGAACAGTCCTTTTTACTATGATTTAGAATAAAAACCATTTACAGTATCTCCATGAAAAATAATGCCCGAGTCTGGCACAGATGTTTTCCTTTATCAGAGAGAAAGTTCATGTAAAATCTTTCTTGCCTTAAAGACTTCATAAAGCAATTTAAACATTAGGAAAAAAAAGCCTCTTTAAAAAGTCTACTTTACACAACCCTAACAAATCTGCATGCAGGCAAACTTATTTAAACTGGACCAGCAGTGCTTGAATTAACCTTTAAAAAATAATAATCCCATGAAGAGGGAAGGTGAAGGTAACTTTACTTACACAAAAAGTCCTTTGGGTATTACCGTTCAATAAGTCTGAACTCTGCTAGCAATGGCAGATGATCAGAAGAGTTATTTTCATTGGGAAGACCATTAACAGTCCAGAGATCTTTCTCTGTTAAAAGTGCCAGCCTGCCAAGAAGTTTCAGACCTCCATGAAAAGAATCCTCTTCTCCTGGTTAAAACAAACAAAACACATCAGCGTGGGCTAACCATCACACATTCACACGTATGCAGAAAGAGGAAAACAGTATGGCAGCAGTAATCTGAAGTTATTGTTACATGCAGTATCATCAATAAGACAGTTCAGATTCTTTCTGTTTACTATGACTCTCACAGTAAAGGTTATCAGTAGAGCTCAAAGTATTCAGGACACTTTTGTGGAGGCATAAATTGAGGCAAAAGGAAAAGGGATTTATTTGTTCATTGTAACTCTCCTGAAAAATCCTCACATAATCCAGTCCTATACTTCAGAACAACAGCATTGCTAAACAGAGCTGACACTTGCAAAATTACTTCTTTCAGAGTTACTGGTTCATATGACATTTCTGTATCCTCAAGTACACAGTTCTCCACCAGCTGGGTCACACAGAAACTGTTACTCATAAGGATGAAAGCTTTATAGCATTTCCCTTTCTAACTTCGATCATAAAAAAGGGATCTTCCTCCATTTCTATGGCTGCCTAAGAAACCTGTTCCTCCCATCCCCTCCCAGATGAAACACCATTGCTCATGCAAGAAGGGAAGATGACTCACAGCCTTGTCATTATTACAGAACGGTTTGGGTTGGCAGGGGCTTTAGAGCTCCTCTAGTTTCAACACCCTGCCGTGGGCAGGGACACTTTCCACTAGACCAGGTTGCTCAGAGCTCCATCCAGCCTGGCCTCAAACATCTCCAGGGATGAGGCATTCACAACTTTTCTGGGCAAGCTGTTCCAGTGCCTCACCACCCTCCGAGTAAAGAACTTCCTAGTGTCTTAACCTGAACCTACTCTCCATCAGTTTAAAGCTACTCCATTGCGTCCTATCTCTCTCTGCCCTTGTACAATGTCCCTCTCCAGCTTTCTTTAGGTGCTGGAAGGTACTATAAGGTCTCCCTGGAGCCTTCCCCTCTCCAGGCTGAACAACCCTGACTCTCAAGGCCTGTCTTCATAGGAGAGGTGCTCCAGCTCACTGATTGTCTTTATGGCCTCCTCTGGCCTCCAGGTTCACATCCTCCTTATGCTGGGAGTCACACAGCTGGACACAGCACTCCAGGTAGGGGTGTCCTGAGAGCAGAGAATAGGGGGACAATCACCTCTCTTGACCTCCTGGCCACACTACTTTTGACACAGCCCAGGACAGGGTTGGCTTTCTGGGCTGCCAGTGTATATTGCTGGATTATGCTGAGCTTCTCAACAACCTGCACCCTCAAGTCCTTCTCCTCCAATCCACTTGCTGTCAATCCACTTGTTCATCCCTGCCCTGATACCAGAGTTGTCCTGACCCAGAGGCAGGCCTTGGATGTTGAATTCCCTGAGGGTTTAGCATGGACCTACCTCAAGCTTGTCAAGGTCATTCTGGATGACATGCCTTTTTCCAGCATGCTGATTGCATCACACAGCTCAGTGCCATTAGCAAACCTGCCGAGGGTGCACTCAACCCCACTGTCCACGTTGCTGATAAAGGTGTTAGTGACAGTCCCCATACTGATCCCTGAGGAATGCCACTCATCGCTAGTCTCCACGTGGACATTGAGCCATTGAGCCCAACTGTTTGTTTCCTGCCTATTCACAATGTGGTTCACCCATCAAATCCATCTCTCCAGCTATCATGCAGGACTGTAAAACTCTCTGCACAAGTCCAGGTAGATGACGTCAGTTGCGCTTTCCTCATCCACAACTGCTGTAATCCTACCATAGAAGGCCACTAAACTTGTCAGGCACAATTTGCCCATCAGCAAAGAGCAAACACCTTTCTCAACTCTAGTAAAGCAATTCCACTGAGATCCTTCCATGACTTGTCAAACTTTTAGACTTCTTGAGCAATGTACTCAAGTGAGGCAACTATCCGGCAACCCTCGCTATTGCTTTCAGAGTGCAGAAATGATACTGAGCCAAGCTGAGTGCTTTCAGAACCAGCACAAACAGCAGCTGTACCTTTTGACAGAAACACTTTCTGTATGAAATAGATCAGTAATGTCAGAACTTTCAGGCTGAGCCTGGTACCGGCCTACCATAAGACATACTTTGAAGGACTATTTGGCAACTGCAAAACTTCTCAGATAGTTCAACAGCCTCATCCTTTGCCATCTGTCGGCTTTCCAGCTGTCAAACAACCCAGCAGCTGTTAACTGCTGCTCTGAAGAAAAGTTTTTTTACTGCAAAGATGTCTTGGCAGCTCTAGAGCACACATCTGCCCAGGTCTTGAGACAAATTTATCATTTAAGGCAGCATCTGCATGTCTACAAAGGAGCAGTTTGTTGTCACAGAGCTTGGTCTGCATGCAGTGATTAAATGCCATCTCAGAACACTCTGAAACCAGCAAAATTATGCCCTGAAGGACTCGGGTAGATACTGAACCCTGATTACATGCAAATCCTGAATACCAAACCAAATACTTAGCTAAGCATGACAGACTAAAGCACAAAAATTTTCAGAAAAAAACCCTTTAAATGGAAAAAAACAACCAGTCAGCCCAGACCACATTTAATATTCACTTGTTCAGACTTCAGGCAACTTTTAAGAGGCCCAATAGAAAACTGAAAATCCAGACCATTACTCAGTTTCTAAGAACTAATTACTAAAAGCTATACCAATTTAAAGTACTTGGAAAATTCAAGTTTGGTCCCATTCTGTACTCTGATGTGGGGTGAAGAATCTATTTGAAAAACAAGTGCAGAAAAAAAAAAAAGTGCTGTATCTCTGCTGGGGCAATGATGGTGTAACAAAATATATAAGTAGGTGAATTAGGATTAAATTTTGTGCAGGAATCACACAGCACTCTGTTAAATCACACAAAGTAATTTAAATACTTCTCCTAATCCTAGTTTTTCAGTTGAAGCTTTTGTATTTGCTAATTTACATTAATATAGTGCATAATTTACATTAATACTGTGCATGTTATGACAAATGAGACTTTTGTGAACTGACTCAATGAATTTTAATAATTAGGTATGAGAGGTGAAGGTGGTATTTTAACTTCACATACTGAAAACAATGTTTGTAAAAATCAGTTCCAATCTGTAATGGGAGCAGGAATGGAATCCAGGTTTCTTTGTTCTGAGTTCTGCAGAGCCATCTATATCTGATAAATGATGTCCACTGCATTGCGGAATGCCTCTGTCGATGCCATAAAACACAGAACTAATGAGGACACGGCAAGTACCCTGCTCAGGAGTGCCCACGCTGCAAGTATAAACATAGTCACGGATAGATAAACACTGTGTTGCCCATCACGAAATTCCCGCAGAGGTACCATGACTTTCTTGCACCATCTGGTGAGTTCTTGCTGCAATTGCAAACTAGAGAGGGACAACTGGGCATGTGCCCATGACTGCACTCAGAGCAAAGGCCACAGAGTCTGTTCTTTGATATAAATTACATCATGAAAAGCTAAAAAGTCAATTGCCAAGAAACAGTTCGTTTGTCAGTTTTAATGTGCATCATAAATTGCTATTTGCCATTCTGTTGGTTAGATGATTGGAAATACTGCTTTTCTATACCCTCAGGTCTTGTCTTCATGCTGAGATGGCAACTACAGAGATGTTCAGTCAGGTGAAAAAGTTTGCCCTGTGTAGCACTACAAGTTCATCTGTGGTGAGTTCACAGGGCCAGCCACACTTCTCAGGGAACAGCTGCCATTGAAAGCACTACCACAAACCTCCGAAGTACTTCATATGGATTAAATTATCACTACATTTCTCTTAATCTCATTTAGCATTTGTGAAAAATAATGAAGAGTTGTTTTCTTTACCTGTCTGGGCAGCAGTATCATCATTTGCTGCAGAATAGAAAATATAGTCCACAGTGACAGCACTTCGGGAGTGACAAGTTGTTACTTCTGGTATCCCAGTTTCAGGAAAGTAATGAGAATAGACCGAAGACAATTTAAAATGGTGCTGCAATTTTGAAGACAACCTAAAAAGGAATAAAAAAAAAAATAATTTATTTTCTTGTGTGTCCCACAAGGAACAAGCAATGAAGAAATACCAAATAGTTCCTAGTTACAAACAAAATGAATTATCTGGATGCACAAACCAGTGTTTCTCTCATGCAAGCAATCCCATAGCCTTTTCTGTGTGAGTGGTCTAAACCTCTGAAGGCAAAATTCAGGTAGTACTTTCAAGTCAAAGGCAGATATGTAAGAGCTTATCCAAACTGGCTCAATTGACACTTTAACTACAGGTAGCTTTCACTTCCATATACACTTTGTAAGCATTCATCATTCAGCAATCTCTCCTTGACACACACATAGAAATGTCCACAAAGGCAGCTTATAGGACATCAGCAATGTATGATCTCATCTAAGCAGGTCCTTCAGCATATAGAGAAGTTAAGATTTTTAGAATTTTTTTTCTCCCCTAAAGTTGTCAAGTGCTTCCAAAGTTAGACAATGCTGAATCATCTTTCCTCCACTCAGGCTCCCATTTTCTGTCTCCCCATCATTTGTCTGCCTGTGTCTCTTCTGTTTAGATCATCTTGTCTCACCTGTCTTTTCAATCTTGAAAGCAAACTGCACCTTTCAGCAAAAGAACTCCTCTCTCCCAGCCATTTGCTTCCATCATCTCTGCAAATCATCCATCCCTCAGCTGTACCTGCCTCATCTTGCATTTTAAACCTGAGCTGCATGTGTTCTAATTAAAAACCAAGCAATTAAAAAAAAAAAATCAGCATGTTACCTGCCTGATTCAGACAAGAGACAAACATGCCAGTTGGTACAACACAGACAAGTAATAATTGCTGCTTTTGTTGCATTACATTCCTTTTAACATGAGAGGAGAAAACCCTGCAAGCTGCATTTAACACATAGCATGCTGTGGATTTACACCATAGAATCGGGCTTCCTGTCTTGTTATCCTTTACTCAGAAATGCCATTACTTACCTTTCTCATGACCAAGAATCACCAAGAGTTCTAATATAACTATCTGTAGTGATACTGAGACCTCACATCTGATAAAAAACAGTTAACAAGTATCCTGACATCACACACATACAGTTAGGGCAATTTGCTTCTTTTATGCCTTACTTTACAGAGTAATAGATTATTCTGAGTTGGAAGGGACCCACATGGATCATCAAGTCCAGCTCTAAAGTAAGTGGCTTGTACAGGGATCAAACCCATGAACTTGGCATTATTAGCACCATGCCCCAACCAGCTGAGCTAATCTCAGTTACATGCCTTTACCAGTTTGGTACATGCAAATATACTCTTCCTTTTAAAAACAGCTACATTTTCCTTCTCAGTATTCTAGTCATGGCTTCCTCCTTCAGTTTAGCAAGCAAATGTTTTGATGTGAGCGAGAGTTGTACTAACAAATCTGTACTTCTCCACATTTCTCAAAGAACTTGAATTCTCCCACAGAACTCCTGACAAGAAAGATTTTATGAACTTTCCAGTTCCTTTCCCTCCCTTATCCCAATTTCACATTGTAATATAGGATTTTGCTGGCATCCCTAAATCAGTGTCTCAAAAAAAATAAGAGGGAAGTGCCAACACTTAAGAGGCTGGACACTGGTTTATGTCAAGAAGTGACAAAAAAAGTCAAAAGCATTTCTTTAGAAAGCAGACAGAAAGTACCACTTAAATGGCACTGACTTCTTGCCCTTGCATTCTGAGATAGTATCTGCAAATGCCTGACAGAACAGACACTCCATTACTTCCAGTTTTAGTCTTTTGCTGTCTGATCAGCCTTTTCATGTTTAAGTGGACAATGATTATTTTTCCAGAAGGGCATACTGGTCTGGGTGATCATCTTGTATCCTCCTCTGGAATCAAATACAACTTTGGTCTAAAACCAAAGCCAACCCCCAAGTAACCAGCCAAGGGCTTCCATATTTTCCCCTAACACTTACTTTTCAGATGCTATTATAATCTCCTGAGTGTTGTCCAGGTTTGCTCCTTCCAATTTTTCCCCTGCAAAATAAAAATACATTCAATTTACATTTAAAAATAGGATATGGGTGAGAGCAATACTGTACATCTATAAAAAGAAAAGCTACAGGAAAAAAGCGTCTTTAAGTACACTTATTTTTTGCAGCAGGCAAGATACAATTCACAAAGCTGGATTAAATCCTTCTGTTCCATTAGTAAGAGCCCCTCTAAAGACTCTTTTCAGATTGTGTCCCATTCATTTAAAATTGTTTTCTCTGTTGAAGAAAAAAACCCGGTGGATGAAAGATGTAGCAATACCCAGGAAGGATTCACTTGCTTTTTCCAATTGCTCCATAAAGTGTCAACACTCTAGTATATAAACACTGAAGCAGAATGTAGGTTCATACTAAGTCCAAGTGCTGCATTCCTTCATCTCTCTCTTCCCATTCACAGCACAGCTGGCTTTAATGACGCAAACACTGGAGTTTAAATATTATGCACAAACTCCCGAATGGCAATTTCTAACTATTATCTTCTAAAGATTCAAATTTGCAAATGTTTATGTGAATAAATCACTTTACAGTGTAATGAGCCTAACAAGGAAGTTTTGCGAGATCAAAACTCTCTGATTTTTCCTCACTAGAACAGAACATCTGGTTTTCAGTGCTACCTGAATGATACTTTCAAAGGCTCACAAAATTGATCAACCCAGAAACTGACCTGTATTGTCTTCTTTTTGTTGCTGTTTAATTTCATATACACAGTTTTGTGAAATACCTAATTTTTTTGGCCAAATTGGAATAGGTAAGATTCTTTGTCCCCTCGGAAACTGTTCTTGTCCAGAGACCTGAGAAAGACAACATGAGCTTTTTTTCAGTCAGAAATCTGATTCAAAGAAACAATCCCAAGCAAACGTGAAATGAGCGAACATTTTTTGTGAAGTTTAAAGTTTTAAGCAAAAAAAAAAAAGATCCAGTCTCTTAGAATAAATCTTTTACAGTGGCTTGTCAAATCCCTGTAAAAATTCCACCCTTTATATATAATCCCCTTGTTTATGCATTGCAAGTTCTCTGCAGTTACCCAATTTTTCCAGATAGTTCTTGTGACACTGAAGATGATCAAGAACACTTTTACCAGCATGACAAGACTGGCTGAGTATACAGGACTCCCTAGCTGACACTTTAGCATCAGGATGCTTATTCTGGGAGCAAGCGGGGCTTGAAACAACTCTCCACTAGCAAAGAACACCAGTGGGGGTATTTTTTTTTTGGTGTTTTCTCGTTGTATGTATTCCAGTTACTTGCTGATAAATAGCTTGTGATGCATCCAACAGCTACATACAAGAGCTCACAAAAGGACATCATTTAGCATGAAACAGTTGAGGGTCAGCATTTAATTGCATTTCTGTTTTTACAATTATTCTAGACACCAAGTTTATCTAAAGGAAGAGTCATCTTCCCATGGCATCCACAGTAGGCATTTGATTAAGTAGTTATTTTATCCTACTTAAAGACTGGGACACGTGAATGTAGTGATACAATTATCCTGAGGGTAACTACAGTTCAGGAACAACTGTTGCCAAGTTTTCCCTTTCGGAATACTTGAAGTGGATACAATATTCACTAAGGCACAGCTAATACACCCAAGCCTATTTCAGTAACTCCACAGCAACTTCTGCTTTGCAGGCCGTGTAGTGGGCACTGAGACAGGCACTGCAACAGAAATAATCACAGACCCTGCATGCCAGCACCACTCAAGTGTTTATCTTCTTAACCTTTTCTTTTTCTTTTTTTTTTTGTGAGACGCATAGCCTACCTTTCCTATAGCAAGTCCTTCATAGTTTAACTTTCCTTCCTTTATAAATCTGTACAATGGAGAACCAGGAACAGAATTGAAGTCACCACAGATGATAATTGGGCAGAAGGAACCATCCTTCCGAGGGGCAACATTAGCGATCTCTGCCAGGAGCATTGCCAGCTGGGTCAGCTTGATGTCCCCTCGCCTTGGGTTATACAGCAGATGGGTATTTGCAATACAGATTGCAGCATTGGTTTTACAGTGAAATCTAGGCTGCAAAAGCAACACCAGTCCAATGTTGTCCCTGTCCAAGAGTGGAATATCACGGCGAAAGAATTCCACGGGGTTTGATGAAATCAGGCTAAACTTGGAAGTTTTGAAGCAAATAGCACAGCCATCAGGTTTTCTCCCTGTCCTCATTTTATACTCACAGTGATACCCTGCAAAAAAAGGCAATTAAAACCATAAAATGCCATTGTATAAATAGAGAACTTAAAATAAAAACAATTAGAAAAAGCTCACACTGGTTTTCTCACATGACAGTCAACACCCAATCTGAAGTACCAAAGCCTATATGAAGTTCCCATAGAAAAGTGAACACAAGAGTCCTTCTGTCCTGTCTAAACTGAAGTGAGACAGGACAGGAAACCTAGTCTAATACCTTTTGTGATGTATAGTCATCTACATACTTTATGATACCAGCCATGTTCTCTCCTCATGGGGGAAAAAACTCAAACCAAAACAAGAAAAAACACCACCACAAGTCACATAAAAGTGGACTTTGCATTAAAGATTTTTCTGGATGTTACCAGAATAATTCAGGAATACCACCAGTGAAATATTCCAATCAAAAGCCTTAATCACTCTAAATCATAAACCAATGTATAAAATGACTCCTAGAACAAAGGTCCCAAATAATATTTCCAAAATTACGCCATTATGCAGTTAGCAGCAAGTAGCAAGCTTTCAACAGGGAAACTGAGGCACTTGTCAAGGGATGGCATTGGTGTTCAACCAAGTCCACCTAAAAACAGTGATTTGCCAATTTCTTCATTTTACATAGAGATGAAACATTGGTATCAATGAGACCTTATCTGTGTAAGAAAAAAAAACTAAGTCTTTAACCAATATCCAGTTTTTGCCATTTACAAATACTTCTCTGTCCTGCCCATACCATATGAATTCATGAAGTACATCCTCAGTGAAGTGGGGCAAGCTGACCTCTGAGATCACACCACAACTGGAACAGGGAATTCTCACTCCCCTCTCCCAGTTTCAGCTCATGCTGTTCCTGCCACTTGTGGCACTTATTGCTAACTCAGTAAGCCACCAGAAAAACAATTCAGAAAAATAAAATTAGTCTGAATAGCATTCTGTTGGACTGGTGGAATTCACCAGGGTAAAGGTCTAGTGACTGCCAGAACTAGCCCTAGAGAAGGTCAGGATATGTATTTAGGAAGTAGGGAGGGGGAGAGGAAGAGCTAAAGCAAGCTCCAGATCCTCATGTATAGCAGCAGGAAGCTCACTTCCCTTACAGTGTTGTGATTTAAATCTGTACTGCCATTACCTTCTTTGTAAACAATTCTGGAAGCAAGACTACCTCAGCTAACCAAGAAAGAAAAAAGTATCAGTTGAGTGCTGCTCTTTCCCTGTTCCTTCCTGACATCAGACAAGAACTGGTACCAGGATGAGAGTGGGGCCCCGGGAACAGAAGGCAGTGCAGGGCACAGAAGAATTACATCAGTTTAAACCAACATGGAATCAAACCCTTAGCAACATGTTCCTTCCATAAATTCACATGAGGGAGAGTGTCAAGACAGTGCTATTTAGACTGACTGACAGCATTATTATAAAAACTAACGGATATATGCTGACCATGGGTAAAATGTAGTGCTGATATTTGGAAGATTTCAAGACGGAAAAACATGCCCTGGAACATCCAACAGGAATGCTGGTAAAAAACACTAAGGTAGTTTCAACAGAGCGTTTACTGAAATTGTAAAAGGGAGTGCACAACACTGTTGCATGTGATGGCAGGAGACTTGATTCTATAATCTAAGAGAGGTTTTTTTGAGGAAAATAGTACTAGGGCAGGGGAGAAGACAATGTATTGCTCCTACCCAAGGATTCCAAATTTGACTTGATCTCTGTTCTATAGTGGTCTTCTTGGACTTCTTGTAAACAGAGCACCTAAGGCAAAAATTTACAATTAAAATACATTACTAAGTACATCAAAACATTACTATAGCTTTTTGACTCCATAATCCCACAATAGGATTCACTCTCCTATAGAAAATGTTCCTTAAAATTATTAAAAAGGCCCCAATTCCCTCCACTGTCTCAGACATATATTTTCAGATGAGAGATTAAATTTAATCAAAATAATGACCTGCTAATACATTCGCAGCAGTTTAGAGGAGGGGTAAGTGCTAGAGTGGTAGAATGAAGAAGCAAACAGCACACTTCAGAGTGGACAACAAGCTTCTGTGTTACAGGAACCTGAACCAAAGATCAACCTCAAAATATTCTATTAAGAGAATTCTGAGCATCTCTGAACCTTCTTCCTGCACACTGCAATAAGACAGAGATTACAACTACCTTGGGACTGTGATGGTCTGAGTTCCCAAAGGCTAACAAGTAACACCTGCTTGCTGAACTCCAGCAAGAGACTTCACTTGCCCAGCTGGCACTAGTTCATTCAAGGTCTCAAGTGAAATCTCAAGCAACATACTGACTCTGTTTCACTTTCAGGGTACAGTTTGAACCAATGAAACAGCTAAAGATCTACATCTTTTAGCAAGACATTTCTCTGTGGAAAGGGCGCCTGCATCCATTAAGGGCTGAGAGCAGCTGCTCACCACGACTCAATGCATGCAATAGAAGGCATCACCTCTTCACCCCTGTGCTGTGCTGTACAGCTCTGCAGACCTTAGCAAGTACCCTGAAATGAACTGCTCTTTGCTGGAGGGACTGCCTTCAGCTCCAACCCTTTCCTCCTGAAGAACTGTCTAGTTGACACTGATAGCACCACGCAGATCCTCACCAAAGCCCAATGCTCCTCCCAGAATGCCCTCTAAAGTATCTCATTATAAAGATATATATATACAGTATGTATAAATTTATTAGGAAGAAAGGAAGAGATTGAAGGGGACTTTAATTTCCAAATTCCTGGCTATGTACTAACATAACTGCATTTTTTAAATGCTACAAGGCTGATTTTCTGTGACTTCACTAACACAACTACTTTTTTTCAGTACTGTTTTCTGGCACAAACAGAACTTCTGCTGGTCTGAATAACAACTGGAGCAAAAGGTTTACTGACTTGACTTCTTGATTAATAAGTGATAATAATAAGTAAGTCTTCAAAAACAAATAAAAAACTCCAAACAACAAACAAAAACCAACCCAATGAAAACCAGTGTTTTTCTAGACCCCAGAAGAATTTCCTACTCCAGTTTATCAGTTCTTAAGAAATATCCACATGCTTATTTCCTACTCACATCTGCATCCAGCTGCTTGATTTCTTGTAGAATGTTGGGAAATCTGTATGTCCAGAATAACAATTGTTGCCTGCAGTGTCTGTACAGGTGAGAGTTGTCTTCCAACAAATTCTGTGACAGAATATTGTAGGACATGACTGTAAAATCAAATGTTGCCTCACTTTCTGTATTGCTTTGGTCAGATTCTTTATTTTCAGAGATTTTCATTGTTCCACTCTGCTGACAGAAATATTCCCAGTTTCTTTTGATGGTTCCTGTTAAAAGCATATGAAGCAGAAAAAAGTAATGTAATAGACCATATGATGTCTTACAGCTCTTAGAAATCATTCAACTGACAACTACACATCTTTCAAATTGCTTAAGCAATTCTAAAAGCTTATTCAATGAGCAGTGATTTCAACCTTCTGTTTAAGATGAACTTTTGATAAGCATCAGTGGAAATAAAAAAAACCCAAAAAACCAAACGGATGAACAAAAAAAACCCAATCCCAAAACATAGCACAAAACCATTATACTTCCTGGATTTCAACTGCTTTTAAACTGGGAAACGAGCATGTTCTAAGGAGATTGTTGCAGTCAGACTACCAGACTACACCCCCTCCTACCTTGTAGAAGAGCTGTCAAACTGGTAAGCTAAATCCAGTCTGCTGCAAGACTTATGCTGCCTTCTGTCACCACCCCCTCAGCAGAGATGGTGTATGTCAGTCTGGAATACACCCTTTAGAGAAGCATATGGGCATCCTGTTGATCCCTCTATCCGTGACCAACAAAGGATTAGGAATCAATCAATCACCTCCAGCCTGTGTATAGTCTGTAAGCTTCAGCCACAAGCTGAAACAGGGTCCACTACTGGGGTCCCAAAACAAATAATGAACCTCAGTGAGGTTGGGAAATAAAAAAATTAACAAGCCTCAGAATTACCAAGAACTTCTGAAAAGACTTACTTTGCCTTTCTGCCATTTCTAATTTCATACTTATTATTAGTTTCATTATATGAAAATATATATCTACCAATCATTAAGCACCCAATTATTCTTTAAGATATATATTTCTCCACTTACAAAACTTCTAGGCAGAGATGCCTTTCAGCCTTTACACCTGAATGCATCTGAGAACAAGTTAAGGTCCTGTTTCCCGTGATACCAATTAGTGGCAGACTGCAGCTATAGCTCTTACTATCTGCCCTATTTGGGCAGTAAATTTCATCACTGTGCTTACATTGTTCAGGGCTTTATCTAGTGTTTACAGTGAATACAGAAGGGCTTTATGTACTGTTTCTACAGTGTGAGAGAAGACCTATTGCTCCTCAGCAAGAATCTTTAATTAATTACCATCACCTTACACGAACAAAAGGCAACTAGGAAAGACCACACTGCTAACCATGCTCTCAGATAAAGGTATGTCAAGGACAGTTAAGAAAGGACTCAGAAATTTAGGCACAAAGCAAACTCCCTTCCTTCAGCTGCTGAAGATGGATGTGATATTTCTAACCCTTATGGATATAAAAGAGGGCTGTAATTTTGTCTGTGTCCCTCTACTTGTTCTACAGTAAATAACACTGTTAATATACACAAAATTAGGTAAAATATTTGGATGCTATGTAGAAAGTTGTATCTGTAATAAGGTAGCACAGACACTGAAGTTTCATGAAAGTCTGTCACTGAGCTGGGTAGACAAATCTGCACTTCCTACTGCATTTATGTGGATAAATGCACTTCCTGCTTGCTCTGCCAGATGTGGTCTGACACAAAACTTGCTCATGTGCCACCGGCGGAATATAGCTGTAAAAATAAAATCACACAACCACACTGGAAGCAAACACCATTAAATCTCAATTACCTAGGTCACAGATAACTCAACCGGTCTGGAAAGAAACCAATTCAGGTCCAGTAGGGCTTATCAGCTCAGGTAGAGTACAAGCAGTGAAGCTACACAACTGCCAACCCTTCTCAGTCCTACAGCAAGTCAGACAAATCTTCTTGCTTTCATAGAGTTCCCAAGTTAACAGACACGATCTGGCAACAGACACATGAATGTTCTTTGAACTAAGCTCAGGACTCCCCAGGTTGGGCAATCCCTCACCTAAGTGACTGTGTTCTACTGCCAAATGCAGTGAACCTTGTTCTAGTAGACTGACAGCACAAAACACAAGTTTACAGACTGAACAGCATTACAAAACCGCAAGACAGATGTTTTCCTGAGAGAGTGCCAAGAAAAACAGTAACTCAAAAGGAGCATTGCTAAAAAGTCCTTAGATGTATTCAGCATTACAAATGAACATGGAAAATGAGCAAAAAGTATCTTTTACCTTTCTTGCTGCTATGTTTTACTTCACTCTGTGCTACAGAAAGACATGATGCTTCCTTCTGGTTAGAGAAGTTTGTTTCTTCATCAGGAGTTGAAGTATCATGCTGGCTATCGAGTCTCCTCTTCTTTGTCAATGGTTCCTCTCCCTCAGATTTCATACTGGGGTTAGGTAGGTGAAAGCATGAACTCTGTATGTAGTTATCAAGATGCCAACTAGAGTTCTGAAATTGTCTCCAAGGTCCAAAAACTGGAGGGAGTCTCCAGTTTGTTGAGAAATCAGCTGGGATAGGCAGTGGAAAAGTGGCCCATGGAGGATAGTGTCCAGCCCATCTCATATAGCTGGAAACTGGACTGTTCAAGGTGAGTATCTGAGAGCCATTCCAGTGGGTGATCCAGTCTCTGCCCAGCCTCTGCACATGGCGGGGCAGCATGGAGTGTCTAGGATAAAAACACAGGTTTCATGACTTGCACACAGCTACATCTGCCTGTAGAAGGCTGCAGATTCCAGTCACTCTGGTCATGGCTTACAAAAGATACTTTCTCTACAAGTTAACACACTGGCAATATTCAAACCTTTTTAGATACACACAAGATATTTAAATATTTATCTAAATGATACGCAAAGTGGGACTTGATGATTGATCTTGCACCCTTTTTTCCCCTTCAGACTTACAAACACCATTTAGTGCCCAAACTCTATCATCTGAATAACTAGTTGCGATTTATTTTTTTGCCTTATTGAATTCAACAGTCAGATCTTTCAAGCGCTCAGTGGAATGACCTTTAGAAAAGACCATTTTTGCACGCTGCATTAACTTTATCATAAGGCTATTTGAAAGAAATGAGAAAACCACTTTCCTTCAAGCTGTCAGAAATTTGTTTAGAAAGTCATTGACTTGGCTCAAACCATAATGATAACACAACAGGGATATAAAGGTACTAACTCTCACAGCACCACTGGCACCAGCTTAAAAGTAAATTTGTATTCTTATTTCTTTTCCAGAGGGCAAACCACAGCTTAGTTATTAAATTCATGAAAATAAGGTGGGCTTCTTTCTTTTCTTTACAGAAGGAAAAAAAAATAAATCAGTGTTTCAACAAAATTGAAGGAAGGCAGGCTGAGCGACAATACTCTCAGTTTTCTCATTGCTTAAATAAGAAGGTGTATTTTGAGCTTACAAGCAAAAGATAAGAGAGGTTGGTAGGCCTGAAGTTGAACTGAAACAAGAACCTCCCAGCTGCCATTCAGCCTGGCAAATAAGCTGAAATACAGAATCACTAAATCACAGAACATTCTGAGTTGGAAGGGACCCACAAGGACCATCACATCCAAGCGATATCCCTGCACAGGACCCTCCCCAAGAGTCACACCATATGCCTGAGAACACTGTCCCAATGCTTCTTGAACTCTGTCAGGTTTGGTGCTGTGACCACTGCCCTGAGGAGCCTGTTCAGCGCCCAACCACCCTTTGAGTGAAGAACTTTTTTCCAATATCCAACCTAAAGCTGCCCTGACACAACTTCAGGCCATTCCCTCAGTCCTGTCCCTGGTCACTACAGAGACCAGTGCCTGCCCCTCCTCTTCCTCTCACACGGAAGCTGTTGCTGCAATGAGGTCTCCTCTCCGTCTCCTCTTCTCCAGGCTGAACACACCAAGTGTCCTCAGCCACTCCTCGTACGGCTTCCCCTCCAGGCCCTTCGCTGCCGCCTTCGGACGCTCTCTAACAACTAATACAACTTTCAGCAAGCCCAGCCCGATCTGGAGCAGCCCTTTTCCGCCACAGCGCACCACAGGCAGCCCGCCTGACACAGGCAAGCAAAACGCAGCACCCCACAGCACTACGACAGAGCAGCGAGACGCGCCGCTCCTTCACCCAAACCTCCCGAAACACCTGCTTCACCGAAAAGCGCGGAGAACCTGCCGCACCACCCCACAAAACCAAAAAAACCCCGGCCGCACTGCCCGCACACCCGGCC
>VXAU01005294.1:574909-590018 GCA_013399695.1 Formicarius rufipectus
CCCGGCCCCGCCGCCGCCGCCTCGCACAGCGGCCCCGCCGGCCGCGCCCTCCCGCTCGCTCCTGGGACTTGTAGTCCAAGGGTTTGGCCCGCCGAGCACAGGCCCGGCCACGGAGAGCAGCAGAATCGCCACGCAGGCACCTTGGGTGGAGGGTTTTTAGCGTTTAAATGGACGTAACACAGCGGTCATGCTGCTGGTTCTTGCCGCGGAGGGTGGCTGGGAGCTGGAAGGGGCTCCCCAGGGAAGTGGTCACAGCACCAGGCCTGGCAGAGCTCTGAAAGGGTTTGGATGACATTGGCAGGCACGCGGTGTGAGGCTTGGGGTTGGTCCTGTGCAGGGCTTAACTAAGGGTTGGACTCGATGATCCTCATGGGTCCCTTCCCGCTCAGCCTATTCTGTGATCCTCGTGGGTCCCCTGCCAGCTCAGCATACTCTGTGATCCCCTGATAGTTTCCATATACAGTCTCCCTGGGATCATCCCTATAAAGTCAAAAGGACATAAGGACAAGCAACCATATGTTTGGAGGTGCTATGTTAGGGCAGGAGCACCTTGCTTACTGTTTACAGGAAAAAATAAAAACCAAACCCACTCACCTGAGAGAGTATTTTAGCATTCTCAGGTTTTCGAATGCACCTGAGGGTGCTCTGCTGAGGAGGCCAGGCTGGAGGGACAGGGGGGAGGGCTGCCTGCCCTGCAGACTGACACGCCAGCTGCATCAACAATCCTCTGTGTCTGCTGGTGTTGCTCGAATAAGCAGTTAAAACGCTTTCCTGAGGTCTTCTGAGGACAGAGGAAATGCTGGCTCTGTTTACTGTAAGGAAACATAGTACAAATTACAGTGCTGAACAGTGCAGATGCTGGGCAGGAACTGTAATCAAGTAAAATACTCTTTCTCTGCATTCCTTTTATTTATGTCATAAAAGTAACTTTAAATAACATTTGAGGTTCTTCCAGGAGTGGCAGGGAAAACTGGAAGTGGAATATTGCGATATTAAGAGCATGCTACTTAGACAATGTGTCAAATCCACTTTGGGTTTTCCGTTTCTTGGACACAAGTTACTTAACTGGCAAAAGGTAAAAACACCATTTAATGTTTCTTCCTATACAGTGCAATAAGAGAGCAAAGCTACTAATCACATAATACATGGGTAGTAGAAGATCTCCCAAGTACTTATTTTTGCTGTTTTTTCTTTCTTGCATTTTTAAATTATTATCTATTAGATATATTTCTAAGAAAAGAGACAGTACGACATAGCTACAGGAACAACAACTGCTGTTGTTTTTAGGAGTAGAATCTTCACATAGAATGGAGTTATTTTCTGTATTTTGACCTGCAAAAGTCACCCAAGCTTCTCTCAATTGGAAAGTTTTTCTATAGTGGCAATCTCAGTAAAGATACTGAAAAAAGGGAAGGACTGAAATTTTGTGGGTTNAAAAGCCTGAATGAAAAGGAAGATGTGCTGATAAGCATGGAAGTTAATTGTGTAACAGACAAAATATTAGTTAAAAATTAACTTATTAATATGATGCAAATAATCTTTCATCTAAATTTTATTTTCTAATTTTGATGATTTTGATGAAAGATTTTATTTTCTTGCCTTGACCTAGGAAGATATTAATTAACCAGGAATGCTTAATTGTGAATTGTTGACTCTCCTCTAATTATTATTTTGTGTATCTAGGTTTTTACCATGTAAAAAGATATTCTTCAAATTCCTATTTGTAAGTAGAAGCCAAATTATTTTATGAATCATTTGAGCTTTTGCAACTCCCTAGTGAATGGAGGCTACTGACTCACTGAGAGGTTCTTTGATTGATTATGCTGCAGATAAGAACAGCCACAGTGGTTCAGATCAATGGTCCACTGAGCTCAGTTGCCTGTTGTCTAAAAGCAGTTAGAAGCAGATGCCTAGAAATGTGCAGGGGCTGGGCAAACTTCAAATGAACACTCTCCCCACCTCTAGCTGTTTTCAGCTCAGTACGTTCCCTAAGCCTGATGTATTTGCCTCTTTAGTTACTCAGTGACTCTCTCGCTCAAGTACTTGAATTTGCAAACTTTCTGCATCAGCATTCTTTGACAAAAGTCCTGCAGGTCTAGCAGTCATTATGTGAAGAATTGTTTTATTATTCATAATTGTATGGCCTCTTTCATACCAGCTTCACTTGCCTTGGGTTCTCGTGTTAAGAGAGAACAGTTCATACCCATCCACTTCCTCCATCCCACTCATGATTTCACTGAGCACTGCCATGTCCCCTCACATTACTCCTTCTTCCATACTGAAAGAATTCAGAATACTGCATTGTTCTGCATGAAGAAACTCTTTAAAATATCTGTTATTTTATTGCCCTTCTTGATTCAGCAATGAATTTGCACAGCTGCAATATATCATTCTCTGTCTTCTCCACTGCCACTTCTTCTCCCTTTCTGCTCCCACCAAATTGCTAACTTTTGAGTTAGACAGCCTTTCAGGATGGAATATTTTTCCTCAGAGGATGCATCAGTTGGTTATTGACATTTAAATGAGGTCTATTATATAATTCACCAAGGATTTGTCAATGATGGCTTCAGATCCACTGATTTCTGTTTATACCATTAAAACTTCACAACTGCCATATCTTAAGAGGCATTACAAGCAAGTGCTGTTTCATAAGCAATTTTTTTATCAGAACTGGTTGTCTAATCATTTTATTACAGTAGAAGGTTCTACGAGCTGCATGATGTATCGATTAGTATATTGTGCTAGAAAACGTTCCTTACTTACTTGAGCAAGTGCATTTTCAACCAGCTGTTTGTTTTTGGATATGATGCAACTACATGTGTAGCTGCAAGTTCCAATAGATAAAGCTATAGAAGATAGAAATTAAAACATTACTGAGGTCATTCTGTTCAACCCCTTAATTTCATATTCTCAGTTAAGATCACCTCATTCGTACATTAAAATTTCTTCAAACAGAAGATCTCTTTCTGGAAAGTCTCTTTCAATGAAACTGCAACTGCATCATCATTGGTATAAGAAAACAGTCACTATCGAATGGAGTTTGATATGTATCTTTTAGCTTTTTGAGTTAGAAACTTATTTTGGAAGAGTGATGATCAAGACCAAATTTTCTCTGAAGTACTCCTTTTGATAACTTATATAAAGTTCTATGACATCTTGTCAAAAGATGTAAAAGACATTCTTCCTCTCTCAGAAGATTGAGAGTGGCATGTGAACTACTCACAGTCAATGCTCTCTTTCTTCCCCCTTCTTTAAGAAAATGTTCCTCATGCAAAATAGACTAGACCTATCAAGCAATTTTTAGAGATAAAAAGGATGAAGAATGTTTTTTGTAGCTTGGTAGCAGGCAATTTCAAAGTAATTTAAAAGAAATATGAGAGGCAGGATTCTAGAAAACTCCAATTTGGCCTGTTTCTGTCCTATGACATGTTAGGAAAAGTCATTGTGTTCTTCCACAGAAAATGACCTTTCTCTGGGAGAGCACCATTCAAAGAAGCAACTGTGTCTGGATGCTAGGCCATGTCTATGTGGACCTTCTCTGAGCTGACTTTGCTGGGCTCTCCAGGATTGTCAAATCAACTGTGTTCGGTCAGGTGATCCCTGGGAGGAGAACAGCTGGTCCACTCATGCCTGTCTCCCTGATTTTGTGTGTCTGCAGAACCTACTTGTATCCGGTATGCAGGACGGATTTTCCATTGTACTGAGACGTGAATTGAGTGAGGCCAGTGTTAAAATTAAAAGTAACAGTAATGTTGTACTCACTAGGAGCAAGGATCGAAGGGAAACAGTGTCACACTGAAATTGCTTAGGAAGTCTCAACGGTGAGCTTGTGCTTACAGATCTGTTAGAAGGGAGTCTGGTCTGGAAGTCAGAAAATGAATGTGATTACAGAAGATGATCTTTCATTTACATAGCAATAATTTGGGATATTGAAAAGGTTCATGATGCAGTTCAGTCATCCCCAAAGGAGAGACACTTGCATACTGTGAGCTTCAGTACAAGACTCATCTTTTACAAAGACATGCAATTAAGTGTTTTTCTTTATGTCAGGGACCTGAATGAGATCAGCGATATTAATAACCTGGTAATGAAAAGATAATTTTTTAACATCTTCGATTAAATGAATGAAAACACAATGATTAAAAAAAAAAATCTTGACAGTTTATATAATCTGATGTGTGAGATCTACCTTGGTATAGATCCCACTACAGACAGGAAATCGAAGGTATTCTTACGAAAGGAGAACATCTTGCAGGACAGAGTTGTGCTCCATAGAACTGAAGCAATGCACCTGAAAGGTTTCCTCCTACCAAAGTGTTTTGCAGACGCGTGCCCGCACGAGAGCCCATCCACAGGGAGAAGCCCAGGCAAAGCTTAAAGAACCTGGAGAAGACAGAAGACACAAAATATGGTGGTTCATTAACCATCAAACTTGCCTTTCTGGTAGCATCCCTCCTTAAAATCCACGAGTCATTTCTGCTTTACAGGCCCACGGATTTAGGGCGGCATATCTTAAAGCAGCCCCGGGCCGGCGCCGACAGCGGCGCCCCAGCTGTGCCGCTGGACGGTCTCACCGCNGGCGCCACCCCCGCGGCCACACCGTCTACAAGGTCACGGCGCGGGTGAGTCAGGGGCCGCAGCTGCCCGGCCTTCCCCTCCGGAGCCGCCGCTGCAATGCCGCTGGCCGGTCCTGGCGCGCCTGGTCGCGGCGTGGGACCCGCTGTTGGGGNACTTGCATACTGTGAGCTTCAGTACAAGACTCATCTTTTACAAAGACATGCAATTAAGTGTTTTTCTTTATGTCAGGGACCTGAATGAGATCAGCGATATTAATAACCTGGTAATGAAAAGATAATTTTTTAACATCTTCGATTAAATGAATGAAAACACAATGATTAAAAAAAAAAATCTTGACAGTTTATATAATCTGATGTGTGAGATCTACCTTGGTATAGATCCCACTACAGACAGGAAATCGAAGGTATTCTTACGAAAGGAGAACATCTTGCAGGACAGAGTTGTGCTCCATAGAACTGAAGCAATGCACCTGAAAGGTTTCCTCCTACCAAAGTGTTTTGCAGACGCGTGCCCGCACGAGAGCCCATCCACAGGGAGAAGCCCAGGCAAAGCTTAAAGAACCTGGAGAAGACAGAAGACACAAAATATGGTGGTTCATTAACCATCAAACTTGCCTTTCTGGTAGCATCCCTCCTTAAAATCCACGAGTCATTTCTGCTTTACAGGCCCACGGATTTAGGGCGGCATATCTTAAAGCAGCCCCGGGCCGGCGCCGACAGCGGCGCCCCAGCTGTGCCGCTGGACGGTCTCACCGCGGACCTGCGGAGGCCACGGGGCGCCGTGTCAGACAGCGGCTGGACACTCAGCCCGCCCCTGCCAGGCGCACATCCCCCTGCCGGAGCCGGGGGGTGCCGGACACCCGCAGCACCACCACCACCGCTACCATGCCCTGCCGGCCGGGCGGGGCTGCCCGTGCCGGGCGGGGCGGGGCGTTCCCGGGCGCCGCTTCCGCCNCCGCCCCTCCCGAGCCGAGCCTCCGTCGCCTCCTGCAAACTCGTAGCTTCCCGTAACGTTGTAATGGCCTCAAACGCGCTTTGCCATTGACTCTCAGTTCCCTTGCTGTCTGTTGCGACAGTAGCTTTAAAACAACCAGCTTCTTCCTTTCGCTGCTCTTCTGCTGCCGCGAATCCCTTGGTTGCAGTGGAATCGCCCAGCCTCCCTGCCGGGAGCAGAGTATGTGCGTGTAGCACGCCCACACTGGCAGCGCAGAGCTGCTTGGGCTGGGTAGTGAGGCTGAGTGTGCCTGCGAGGGACCAGCCCCCTTCGGCACGAAAGGGGCTGGGTGAATCAGAAAAGGCCTAGGAGGGGAGAAGGAAGGCTGCTGCAGATAGCTGGGTATTGGGAGAGCTGCTGTGCTGCTAGCTTAGTTGAAAGCTCTGTCTCTTCCCTTAGGGAAATTTCCTTGCTTGCTTTTCTCCGCCACTTTCCTATTTAAGCCAAAAAAAAAAGGGAAGGAGAGGAAGTAGATATGTGGAGATAGGCAGAAGAGGAATGGGGGTTCAGCTCACAGGTATGGTGGGATGTATTGAGAGCATCAGAAAACATCATAGAGTTTATTTAAATGACCTGTGATCTTGTAGGTACTGCAGCTGTCGACAGCCTGCTTGTAAGAGCAACATATGCACCGTTTCCTTAATTCAAAGTATACAGCATTCTGCATGTGTATATATATTCTAGTGCTCACATAGTTTGACTGTGATAAGTGTGTATGACATATGAAATTAAAAATATCTAATGTGTTTTTTTTTTGTCAAATATGTATATCCGTGTCCACCAAACATGAATATGGGACATGTTTAAATGGTTCTTTTTGGTCCAATAAAGCTTAGTATTTGTTAGAGAAAAAAACAAAGTTGTTTTCCTCTATGATGTTTTAATTTAAAAAGCCTTTCCTGAGATAGAGGCAAGAAGGAAAACAGTACCATCACGTCTTTATATAGCAGCTCTTGATAGGCTGAGTCTGTGTGTGTATTAAAACTTGTATCAGTGTAACAGGCACTAATAGTGACAAGCCAAGGTTTCTGCTTATTTTACTCTGATGACTTTGTTCTTATTGGCTAAAGCCAATTTCTCAGTGATATTTTGGTCTGTGTAGAATTGCTCAAAAACAAGTTGTGGCTAACTAGTTAGGGATGTCATTCTCTCTCCTTGTCCCATAAGTTGTGGATACTCTTGTGCTTTTCCAAGTGAGGCAGCGCAGAATCTGGCGGTGCGCTGACTGCACGTGATTTAGTACAGAGCAAGGAACTAATCAGTCTGTGAGCTGTTCAAATTAAACAGAACTGGCCAGAGATCATTAGTTCTTTACAATAGCTAAAATCCTCAAAAATTGTTTTGCTTTTATGCAGCAAAAGATGGTTTGCATTCACAAATGTCGAAGTATAAATTACTTCTGCTTTGGTAGTGCTCTATCTGGTAATCTGTTATGGAGGATTTCAATTGAGGATTCGGGGAGTTAGGTGCAGAGTGAAATGATTTAAAAATAAGTCAGTGTACGTATCAAGTACCCTCTCTTTTTCTTTCCTTCTATTCCCCCCTCCTGCTCCTACCCTGATCTGGCTCCATGGCTGGTATCACAGCACTCCAGCTGTACTTGCTGATCTGATGCTCAGCATCTTGGGAGACTGCCAGGAAAAAAGTGAGGTGGATCTTCACGTTGTGTTGAATATCATTCTGGCTGAGATCTAGGGTAGTCAGTACGAGTTAGTGCAGTTTTGTGGTTACTTCATGTGGTATATGAGTGAACTGTTTGTGAGATGAAGGTAAAGAAATTTTCTGTTTCAATGTAGTGATGATAGATCATGGATGAGAAATTATTTGTTTCGCATGTCCTAAATATCTGACCCAAGGCACCCATGCAGTCTCTTCTGAGTGCAAAGGGGGTCTATCCTTATTGCAGCTTTTTCTTAAAGATTTTGTTTGTATAGCAGAAAACATGTATTTTATTTACTTGTAAACTGTGAAATAGTTGTAAATGCAGACAAGATTAAGTTAATATTGGCTTTTTAATATCCATTTGCAAAGACTAAGGAACAGAAAGAGATATTAGCAAGTTGCAATATGAGGAATATTCTTTAATGATATCTGAAAATACAGGCCACTAATAAAAGTTCGGATAATTTTGAAGATTACAATTATTAACGATAATTAAAATTCTATTGAGTTACGTTGGCTATCTCTGAGTCAGAGAAGGAATGGGATAATCTGAAATACTTTGTGTGATGGTAGGGATCCTTGTAGGATCTCTGTTTTCTGAGCCTAATGCAGTAATTAGGCATTGTTTAACTTGTTGGTGGGTATCCTAATGATATTTTAAAAAATAAGTTAAAGTTGCATGCGTTAACAATTTGCAGAAGGAACTGACTGCATTGATCCTTGTGGAAGGATTAAAAAAGTACACAGAAAATTTGGGGGATTGGGTCATCTTTGCCAAGTTTAGGTTGATTATAGGTTGGATGGAAGGGGCAGACCTCTTCTGAGATTGACCTTCAGGAAAGGATATGAAGAACAAAGTAGGACAACACATAAATTATTACACACTGACTTAAATTTGGCATGGCTGGTAGATATAGAAGGCGATGTAACATTAGAACAAGTGTGAAACAGAGCCTCTGGGTTTTAGTCCAGATTCTTACTAACTGGCTGGGTAATTACTCATCTCTCTGGGTCTCCTTCTGCCCATCTGGTAACTTACCTTGCTGCCAAAACAGTTGCAAGGCTTTAACTAAAGGTGAACTGCAAAGCAAAGCAGTTGGTGTCTGCCCTTTGGTGTTCTTCTGTGATGTGCAGCCATGCCTGTAATATTTTCATCCCCCAGCTCTACAAGCTCCTTACAACAAGTATGCCAGCTATTAGAAAAGAAGGTTAGCAATATTACACCAATTATAAACTACCTGGTAGTCAATGAAAGAGCAACCACCACCAAGGTTGAAATTTGGTAAAATTACCAGATGTTAGATTACTCAAGAGTGAGGACAAGTTGAGAAAGGTTTTATCAAATGTTAGACTACGCTGGAAGAAGAGGACTTTCATGTGCAAGGTGAGAGAAAGAACTTAGACTTGTGAAGGAAAATGTTTCAGGTCTTTTGGAAGATAGCTGGAGAAGGTAACACTTCCCTTTTCTGACTTTTGTTCTCCAAAATGTGTGGAAGATGACAGTGGCTGGGCTGTGTAGTAAACTGATGGTACGAAATCTGGGAGGCTTTGGCAAGGATTCTTGAAAAATAGAAGGGAGAAGAGAACTTCTCTTTGTGGGGAATATAAGGGTATGTTATTGGCACTTGTCAAGAGGAAAGTATAGATTTGGTGACATCCAAGCATCAGCTGCATGGTGCTTGCAGGACAGTGGGATGGAGTGTGAGTCTCTGGGGCACAAGTAGTGTGGATGTGTGCTTGCCTACACGCATCACCTGCTCACAGCATCAATTATTCTGGGGTGTGCCACTGTGAGGATAGTCCCAGTTGGATTGAAAATGTCCTATTTTGCTTTAGCTAGCAATAGACTAATTATTTTGTTAAGCAGCTTTGGCTCTTATAATGAAGGATGCTGACTTGCATAAGATAATTGCAGTTATGAATTAAAGATGTCTCTATTTGGTTTGTATGGATATGCTCTTACTGCTGTTTATAAGACCAGTACAAAACTTGGATTACAAAGGCTTTTTCCATCAATATTTATTTAAAGAAAAAAAAATCCTGACAAAATACAGGCATCTTTATGGTGTGCAGCCCAGCCTCGCTTTCACTGCAATGTTCCCCTGGATGAAGTAATTTATAATTAATTAGGCAAAGAGTGTTTAAGGAGAAATACGCAAGGGTAGAGTCAGATGTCTGTGTCTCCCCACTAATGGTTGTAAGTAAAGTGGAAATACTATCTTAGTAGATGGAAATCCTCACATTCACAGTGAGGTTGTGTGCAGCTTATATTAAGCCAAATAGCCTTAAGGAGCTCTGCATATTGGGATTAATGTGGCCCTACTATGAATTAATAGGAGGAGACTGGAAAGATGACAGGGGATATGCTCTACCTAGCTTTGTTTTGAGAGATGCCTTCTGTGCTATTTTGCCTAGAATATGCATCTTTATTTGTGATCATGACTGACTCTGCTGCTAGAATATATCACCATGGTCTATTTGGGTATTATACTTCTCTAAAACTACATGAAAACTTTTCTGAGTGCACAGGAACATGCACCTGTTTGCCTTTTTCCAGATTTTTCTCTTTGATGACAGCTTCTAAACTGGAAATCCGTGTGCTTATATGTTCTTTTTTGTTTTGGTTTTTTTTTTCAGACTGTTTCAAGAAGAAATCCAGAGGATGTCCAGGAGGTAACAGTTTAAACTATGCAAATGTCTTTATGTATCACACTCTGCCTTTTGAGGCATCTTTGCTGTAATTTAACAGTTTCTGTGTGTTTTGTCATTGTGGTTGAGAGAACGGTTTTCGTATGTTGCCATTTGTCTTTAGCTTTCATAGTTGAAAACAGTAGTGGGTGTAACATGTTGCATTTCATCCCTCAGTGATGAATCCTGACTTGAAACAAAGTCTTAGTGACTAAAGTGTCTTTTGATGACAAAACTGCTTTGATAACTTTGCAAGCTCTTTTCTCAGGGCTGGAATTGGCAAATTGATGGTTACTTAACTCCTACTGGCAAAATTAGAGATCACTCCACAATTCAAGTCTTAGGTCTCAGCTGTAGGTACTCTTTTCCCCTTTAACCAAAACTTCACTGAAAAGCCTACACCATTACTGTCTGTTAGTGAAGAGGGAAAACAGAGGAGCGTAGGAGTAGCTGAGAGAGATTAGACTGCAAGTCATATATTATGCCTATCTCTCTGAGGCTCCTTTAGTATTTTCCAGTGATATGCTTTGATAAAACTTTAAAATTGCTTACTCTTTGCCTCTTCTGAAAAGTCTATGAATAAGGATCTGCTGTATTCTTGTGACTCTTAAATACCTCTAAAGTTGGTGTCAGAAGCCATTTATTGATACCAATAAGTACATCACATGTGTGTTGTAGATTCTTTTTTTTTTTTTTTTTTTTTGGTTTAAGAAACCTTTCTTCTCTTGATTTTTCTTTGGACAAATGACTTGACATGGATACTGTTACACTATATGCATAGTCTTCCTTCAAAAACACAACCTTACGGCTTTTCAGATGTTGTGTAACTTACTCATATGTTCAATTTCTGGTGCAATCTCTTAAGGACAGTTGAGCAGAACCTGCATAGTTGATGAAAGAAGAGCTCATAAATGAATGCATTGCATCTCTGTGTGGTCAAACATGAGTTACTGATTAGTGGCTTGGCAGAGGTGAGAATTGGCTAATAAACCTAACACCCTTTTATTGCATCCTTCTTTGAAATCTTGAGAATCAGACAAGCATGAGCATTCCTGCTTTTTACATTTTTTTAGTCTCTAGAAGAATAAAGTAACTTACCAGAATCAGAGTTGATCATGGATCTAGTTTTAAAACTGCATTACTGTAGTTTGTAGCTTGATATTCACCTTTTCCAGGAAGACTCGTGAATTGAACCTATCCTTGATCACATTCTGCCATTACCTAAATCTTCATTTGTGAGGAAAAACACTTTATAGCAGCTGTTGATGAGCCCATTCATCAGAGAAATATATTGTAAGTGTCTTTCAGCTAGAATATTGCATGAATGTATGTTAAGTCGTTTTGACGCAGCAGGAGAACCATATCTTTTAGTTGTTCCTTTGATCTGTGGCTGTAGGTGAGTCATGTGGAGTTCCACACAAGACAATAATAGGACATAAATATGCTATGAACTTGTTGATGGTTGCTCTTTTCTACCCTTTATTATACCAAATTAATGATTTTGCTTGTGACAGCGTGGTAGGTGTGGGGTGATTCTTTTATAAGCGAGCATCTAAAATACTTAGTTATTTAAAGAAATATCCTAGATGGTAGTTGCCATAAGAGTGAATTGTAGTTAGAAATCCCCATATGTTGAGAGCTTTGCTCTTGTATTGGCCTCTTATAGAATTGTTGACAACTCTCAAAAAAAAAAGCGTATGCCCTTAATCTGCTTCCACTAAAAATAAACTTACCTCAGTTTTCCAGAATTAGAAATTTAATAGATGAATTGTTCTCACAACCACCCTGTTGCTTTAGGGTCTGTGTTATGCAACCCCCTCCCCACACCCATGTAGGACCACTTATCTGGGTTTGCCTCCTCATTCAGAAGCCTCTTAATGTCACCGCTGTGATGATAATACATACATTACATATGTACAACTGCACGTAAGTCTGTGTGCTGTGACCTCAACTCTACTTGCCAGTTTTCTGTCACCTCTTTTTACTGTCCTTTGGGATATGAGCCTTTACTGCAGCATCTCTCCCACTGCAGCCTATTACAATTCAGTATAATCCTTACTGTTGTTGTTGGGCCGGGAAGAAAGATAACCTTGTAAGGGCTTCCTTCTCAAAAGGATGAAAGAAACGAATGGGAGGTTTTCTGTGGAGGAGTTACTTGATAGAGAAAGGCTAGTGGACTTCAATTTCTTTGTTTCTGGGGACTGATGGTGGCAGCATAGTGTGAAAGGCAATTGCAGCTGGGGTAGTCTTGTGTTTTTTTCCCCTTTTTATTCAGGGAGGTGAAGGACTTGTTAATTGTGGAACAGATGAGTTGCATGAGTTAATAGAGATCTACTGGCTGTAGCCACAACAAGCACCTTATTGCATTACAAGTCTAACATATGTCTTATGATATACTTGCTGTGCTTCCTCAAAATCTAATTTCTGATGAGTATGTTAGAGTGAGAACTGCTAACTTTGCTCAGCCATGTGTGTGGAGGCATGTTTTCCTTGTGCATGTGGAAGGTTTTAGAATGACCTTAACTGCTTCTGCTGTGCAAATTACTTATGGATATATATTTTTTTCCTCTTGGGTGATTGCTTGCAGCAGTGAAAAATGATGCTTTTTTAGAGAAGTAGACTCATGCTTTTACTTTCTGGCAGCTTTTCACATTGTCCCCAAGTATTGACAGTACAGTTAGTTATTGTTTAAAGAATTCACCATCTTAAGCGATTTTATTTTCTATATGAACACTGCTCAAGAAGTGCTAATCATCCAGTTTCTAGATATTGAATTAGATAGAAGTACAGCACTGAAAAATTACGGTTTCTGATAGCAAAATGGCTAGTTGGCCTTACTGAGATTTCTCCCTTTGTTCAATTTCACCAAGTACCAGTTGTAAGTGAGCCCTGAAAATGTGTGTAGATGAGTCTGAATCAGGACTACTAGTGTTAGTATTGCTGAGCTGATAAGGTGGGTAGAGTGTTGCCATACTAACACTTTGCTAATCCATTGTTAATCGTCCTCTTGCCTCATATCTGCATTGTTCTGTAGGTGGGACTTGCATCTGCTGAAACTTAGAAGGCCTCTCTGATCTAACTATTTAAAAGCAAACCCCAAACAAAACCCATTCAGAGAACAAAAGGACAAAAATCCAAACCTTTTTCTTAGCTCTAAATCTGCTTTGCTTGAAAGAAGTACTTTTTCAATTATTATTTCTCCTGAGAAAGCAACCTGTTAAATCATTCAGAAATATTTGGAATATTTTAAATGGTGGTTAGTTGTATTAAACTAATTGAGATCTTTGACTGATGTAACAGTGGAGTCAACTGCTGAATGCATTGCAGTCTCACTTTTTTTTTTTCTTTTCTTTTTTTTTTTTTTTTCCATCTGTTCTACTTTAATCACTTTACATTAGTGTTCAGGTTTATTATGATGGCCTGGTGAGTCTGACCAAAAATGAGGCCAGGATATAAAATATCTTTGTTAATTTTCTTCTCCTCCTGATAGCAAACCCTTTACCATTCAGGCATAAATTTTATTGTTTAGTTCATTCCTTGTCTTGATTTTTATATTGGTTTCTCTTCCTTCTTTGAGTGGAAAGAATAGAAAAACTGAGGTGGAGGAAAGATAAGGTAGATACTTGACTGGGAGATGACTACATCTTTCCAGAAAGGATAGGTCAGGAAAAGGTGGTATAATGAACCAATGCCATCTTTACATTCCTAAGGTTGGTGATTTTGTCTGGATTACAAAAGGAACATACTCTTTTTTGATCGGTATTATTGCTAATAAACAATTTAAAACAGGGGCTTGCATTTACATATGATCAACATCTTACATGTATGGCTTACGAGTTGTTTTGTAGTCCTGGGTGCTTAAGGTACTGTCCTTAAGAATCCCTTACTGATATTGATTTCTCTTCCCTCGTTTCCTCTTTTGTTGTGTCTCTTCCCCACACCTGCAGCTGCGCCAAGCACAGCATGCTGCTGAATGTTGGACAGTGCAACACTTCTATTCAGCATTTTTTCCTTTCTTACTGGTTTCCTGTGTAGGGCTGGATCTCAGTGTGACTGAAGCAGTGCTGCCTTTGCTCTTTCTTGTTTGTTTCTTTTATTTAATATTTTTTCTGTACGCTGTACTGTTGTTGCTAAAATGCCTGTTGGGGACAGATAATGAGCATTTTTTTAATGCTTGTTACAGCTGGCTGTTCAGATTGTATATTTTTTTAGGCAGATTTGCTGAAGTTAATGCTCTGATGTGATTAAATGGGTGTATTTGTGGTGTGATGCAGGGCAAACAATGAACCTCACTAATGCTTCTCTCCCCTTTCTCTGCTTTAGATAGTCGTTTGGAAGAGGTACAGTGACTTTAAGAAACTACACAAAGATCTGTGGCAAATCCATAAAAACCTATGCAGACATACAGAGCTCTTTCCACCTTTTGCCAAAGCAATAGTATTTGGTAAGCATAATTTCTTCTGACCTGCTGAAATTCTTTGATAACTCAATATCTGTAAATACATCTTGTTTTGCAGCTGGATGCAATGTTTTCCGTGTGCTTTTGCTACCCAACTTACTTGCAGGTGTGCTGCTATCATAACTTGGTACTTTTAATTTATTTTTGTAACAGGGATATTTATGCCCCTGTCTCCATGTTAGACATAGTAGCTAAGATACTTGGTGATGTATATGTTCTGTATCCTTAAAATGGACATTCCCTGCTTTCAGGACCATAAAGCCTATATTAGCTTTGTGAGCAGCACTTGAACAATGAACAAAGTCTTTCATATATGACTTGTCTGACTTTTAGTGATGAGTTATAGTAAAGTATCAAGTGCTTATTACAGAAATGTATTTTTATTTTAGGAATTGGATTGCAATTGTCAGTTTTACCTGGACAGGCTTTTAAGATCAGTTTTACATATCCCCAAATTAAATATTTCACTAGAACAACCTGTGGATTGTGACTCTACAGGAGAAACAGGTGGCAAAAGGAATTAGATCTTTCTGAACTTAATCCTGATGTATGTGTCCTCGTGAATGAGCTATAGGTGGACTTTCAGAGGGGTGATGTGACTTTGTATAGTATTGCATGTTACCACACCTCTTTTAGCGGTGTTGTATTGATAGAATAAACTTCTTTTAGTGTGTGTTGTTTGTGTTCAGCACAAACTGGTGCTGGTTTTTTGTTTTTGTTTTGGCTTTT
>VXAU01005294.1:590045-673335 GCA_013399695.1 Formicarius rufipectus
TTTTTGCTGTACATATAGATCACACAATATCCATTGGATTTTGAAGTATTTTTCAACATTTTTTAAAATGTATTCAGCATGTTTGGCATCTCTTTTACATGTGTCTACTGCATGCTCAGTGGGTGTTTTGTTGTAAAGTGTGGGGTTTTTTTTTTTTTTTGTATTTAAGGTGTTTAGTAAGTGTTTGACTTTTGGGTTTTCTGGGTTTTTTTGGTGCCCAACTTTTGTTTGGGTTTTCTTTGCATGCATCTATCAGATAGAATTGTTGGGATTTTTAACAGGTTTTAAGTATCCAATGTGTATGATGTTTTGTTGGCATGAATCTACCATGTGGTGTTTCTGGTGTGGTTTTTGTCAGGCTTTTTGGTTTCTAAGGTGTTTTTGTTGGACTTTTTGGCAAGGTTTCCAGTGTGGATTTGGAGCAGTTTTAAGTGTGGCTTGGTTCCTAGGGTGTGACTCTTATGTTATTTCTGTCCAGGATTTCCTTGATGGCTTTTTTAGTGTACATATAGTGTAGGATTTTTCAGTGTGTTTTTAAGTTATTCAGTGGGATATTTTGTGTGTCCAGTATATTAAGTGTTTTTTTAACATGTGTTTGCTGTGTGCAATTATTGGGCATTTTAATGGGCTTTTTAATCTTTGGACATGTCTGGCATTTTTTAAATTTCTTTTTTTAGATGAGATTTTTGGCAAGGTTTTCAGTTCCTACAGTATTTTAGGCCAGGCTTTTGGGTTAAGGTATCTTCATGTTGGTTTAGTGTGGTGGGTGTTGTTTTTTTTTTTTTGTCAGTTTTATTTTTTTCAATTAGCATTCAGCCTGTGTTTATGTTTTTTTTTTTTTTTTTGGTGCACCTTATGTGGTGTTTAGTGTCCAGCTTGTTTGGCATTGTTTGGATGAATCTAACATGCTCTTTTTTCAGCGGTATCTCTGGTCTGTCTTTTGCATACTTTTTTTTTTGGTGTGAGTTTTGGTTCCTACAGCATCGTTCTGGTATGTTTGGCATTACTGTGGTGGTATTTCAAGTATCCAGCATATTTAGCATCTTTTGTCCTGAATTTCAGTTTTCTGTGGGCTTTTCCCTACCCCCTCAGATTTTTGCACCTTTTTTTTTGAATGTTTTTTGTTTCTTAGATATTGCTGCAGTGTTGCTTGCCAGTGCCATGTTGTTTCTGATATATTTTGGTGGGCTTGTAAACATTCAGCACACTTCAGCATGAGTGTAGATTTTTTTTTTTTTTGTGTCCTGCTTCCACGTGCTTTGTGTAGTTATTTTCCACATTGTTTGAGCATTTTTAATGTTCAGTGTGCTTGGCATTTTTTTGCACCTATTTATTGCATACTTTTGTGTGTATTTGCACACTTTCCATATGTTGTGCCTGTTCTTGTTACGGTCACACATGTTTTTGTATGCTTTGATGTGTGTTGCACATTTTAGCAACCAGACAGTGTTTAGTGTGTTTTGGCAAGTACCTAGTGCTGATTTTTGCAGGCTTTTTGTGTGTAAAATGTTTTAGCAGTGTTGGACATGCATCTAGAACATATTTCTCCACATTTTTTCTGTGTCTCACATTGGTGTATTTTATTATCTAGCGTGTGTTTCACATTTTTTGGCATGCATCTATTGTGTGTTTTTTTTCATGTTTTTCCCTTTGTAATGATTTTAGTGTGCTTTAGTGTCTGGTGTGCTATTGGCATTTTTTGGCATGCTTTTAGCATAAACTTTTGGGCACCCTACCTTTTTTCCATGGGTTTTCTGAAATATTTTTTTTTTGTTGCATGATCGTGGTGACATTTTATTTTATACAATAGTCTTCTCTTTGTTTGTATTATGCTTCTTGGGATGGTATTTTTTGTTGTTTATTTGTTTTTTTTCTGGCATTTAGTGTTGCTTTGGGGTAGTCAAGCCTGTCTGTTTGCACAGTGCCAAAACTGAGGGTGTTTGGTGAGCCTTTTTTTCCCCATTTTATGTACAGCACTGTAATACTGCCCAGGTTATGGTCCTGAAGTGTTGTCTGATGGCTCCTCTTTGCATTGAGTGATGGAGAAACTGTGTGAAACTCCCCTGGAGCAAAACTTCAACCTGGAAGGCACAAATGTTCCTTTTAATGTTTTAATGTTCCTTTTAATTAAAACATTGTTTTAATGTTTCAAATACTGTCACAGACTTGTAATTTTGGAAAGAGAATGAGGGGTAAAAAGAAAATCGGGGTGGGAAAAGGTATGGGCTTCTAATATCTTAAATAATTTTAAATTGCCATAAATGCAAATTAGCTGTTTTTACACTAGCTCTTGTAAACAAGGGAAGAATTGAGTGAAATCCTTTCTAAAAAACATCCTTCTTCTATTGTATTCAGTTAACAAGTGACTGCAATGTACACTGTAGGAGAAGAAAATCCACAGAAATAGTCAATGCAGTTATTAATAAAAAAACTCTTTGAAATTAAAATTGAAACAAAACAAACCCCACTACATTTAAATGAAACTGAGCCACAGAAGAATACAGGAAAGTGGAGGTAATGTAAAGATGAATTTTAAATGATTGGTACATAACTGAAAGGAATTGAACTGTCTGACTTCAATTTAAGAATTATTTTTCAATTTACAGCATGAAATTTTACCTTTACATCTTAATATTTTTCCTTCCATCTCACTTCTACTCATAGCAACTGCCATAGCATTTATTTCAATTTAAAGCAATTGTCCTCAGAAAAATCCCAGTATTTTTTTCTACTATAAGAAAAATATAATCTTAGTACATTTTGAGGTTTTGACAGACTTGTTTTCAGTTCAGTTAGTGGTAAGCTACAAGGTCCATCTGTATTTAGATCTTGTGTTTCCGAGCTGCCTTGAGGGAGCATTTCTGCAGTGTTTATTCCCTGTGATGGTGCTACATTTGTTGCAGCTTTTAAACTAGTTACTTATTAGAATTGCCGTAGCTACTGGCAACTCATTGTATTTTTACTTTTTTGGATACTTGTGCTTTAAATAATGTATGTACATATTGTTTTGCAGAGGGAGCGCTTTACAAAATGAGCACTGGTGGTTCTGACAGTTGTGGTATCTTCTTGTGGTAGAAGTGTTAAACCTTACCAGCATCTCCTGTTCAGCATTCAGAGTTTCAGTAGATGGTGTGGAGAATGGAGATGTGTTTAAAAGCAAATGTATCCATATTTCATACAATTAAAGAGTCGCCACATCTGCAGAACTGAGCTGTGTTACATGTTTTGCACCACTGCTTTTGATACAAGTGCATGTGTTCTTATGCTGTTGAAATAGAGCTACTTGCATCAAAGCAGGAAACTTGTTATGGATGGGAAAAAGAAGTCACCTGACTTTTTCTGTACTTCACTTGAACCTTTTTCATCTGTCTCATGGGAGAAAACCCAGTGAAATCAATCATGGAAATCTAAAATGTCCTAACAGATCCAGCAGTTAAAATTATGAAACCTATTTCTGTGGCATAATTGCTGTCCTACCCTAATATGCATCAGCAGAATTTCTTCAGTACTTTCGAACTACTTTTTTTAGTCCTTATTGGGTCACTTTTAAGTATTCCCATATGTTAACTCTACATGGCATTTTACCAAAACATGGTTAAATCTGTACACAGCATGTCTTGTATCTAACAACTGCAGAAATGTACTCTAGAATAAAAAAATACTGCACCCTGCCAGCCCTGCCAAAAAAAAAAAAAAATCCCCAAACCCCCCAGATATTGCTTGTGTGAGTCAGAAAGTTGGTTTACATTGAAGTAGCATATTTAAGAATTTGGTGTCATGTACAGCAGGAAGTCTTGTGAGAAAGTGACTGAAACATGAACACAAACCTTTCTGGCTGTTTTGTTGTTCAAATCTGCTTCACAGAATTAATTGTGGGTTCTTTTTACAGGAATTTACATATGGCTTTCATGTAGATAAGAAATTTTGAATGGATCATCACTGGAGGAATAGTGGAACTCTGCTAATGCATGTGTTGTGTGCTAAAATCGTAGTTGACTATTCTTAAAACCTCTAGAAAGACATGATTCCTTTAATGAAGATTACATGTGTCTGAGAGATCTAGCAGAAATAATGTTGATTTAGATGCAGGATGACTTTCTGATAGAAATGTTTGGAGAGTCATCTGTCTGTGTAAGCAGCTTTGAATATCTCTTTGAGAAGGGTGATAATGAAAGTGTTGAGCAATACAAGATTGCTAGAAAGTATGAAAAAAGGAAGAGGGGGAAGGAGTTAGGCAGGTTTGCCTGGGACTTAAGCTGCCAGCAAGATGCCAGCTAGTCTGTGAACTGAACCAGTACTGAATTATGCTCTTCCTTCCCCCGGAGTCCTCTCGTTCTGTAAACAGTTGTCCTGATAGTGTATCATGATGATAAAGGGCTGGAAAATGTGACAGTGAGGGATGTTTCAACAGCTCTGTTCAAACATGTATTTTTTTATTTTTTTTTAGCTCAGCTTCCTGAGAAACTAAGACTTGTGTAATTGTGTTCTCAGAAAGGTGAACCTCTTACTCATGTGGCTAATATCAGCTAAATTTGAAAGTGAAGGTGGTTTCAAATGTAATTATATTTCTGCAAAGTCTGTGAAACGGCAGCTGAATGAGAAGAGAGCACGTGCTTTGGTGCTGGGAAAGGCCAGGCAGGCTCAGCTCATACCTGTAGGTTTGTAGCTGCCTGGCTATTGGGGAATGCATACTGGTCAGTGTGGCAGTGCTGGTCCTGGTGTGTCCTGTTGGGGGCCTAGTGGAAGTACTGAGATGTGGATAAGGAAAATTAGTTTTTACTGGGTTTGATGATAAGGTGGAACAAGGAGAGATTCCTAGGAAATGAGGAAAAATATGTTACGAAATTATTTTCTTGCAAAAGTTACCTGTTTCTGGTATTGTTAGTTGTTTACTTCTTCATGATTGATTTTTTCTTGCATTGTAACAGCTTGTGTTATTTGGTAGATTCATTTATCAGGCCCACACTGCTGTGCTTTCCTAAGAGAAGCTGGAGTCTTTTTGATGTCCAATTTTGCATGGAATGAAGCAAGAGCCCTAATGCACGCTCAGTGTTGCTCTGAAGACATGGGAAGTTTGATGAGCAGTTTAATAGAGCCTGATTTCAGTGTTGCCACTCAGTGTGGTGCCATTGCTTTTTCCTTCTTTCTACTTGCTTGTTGCTCACTCTTTTGTACGACTGATCATGTTTGTACAGCTGAAACGGCAGGGTGAGCAAGGTACGGCACCAATCCAGCTGAAAATTAGCCCAATGATGTCTTTTCTTTCATGGAAAAAATAAGCCCCAAAAGCTTTGTTTGTGATCTTGTGAGTATGTGTGTGTCTTTTTAGTTTTATTTTCTTTTTTCTGGTACCGCATGGGCAGGAGCTATTTACTTGAAGAATTTCTGGAAAGAATCCTGCTTTGATACTTTCTTCTGGGATTATTTTTTTGCTTGCTCTAAGTATAAATGAATTTTGCTTTTGTATTCAATGTTTCTTTTGTCCTCTTCAAAGATTAATGCCACAGAGCTGTCACAGGTGGTTCTTATTTTTCCAGTCATGCTGTTATAGTAATACTGTTTCTTGAACTTGTCTTCCCAGCCCTTTCTTTCCATCTGTATAGCTGTTGTAATATCTGTTCTATTCTCCTCCAATTATTACTGTTAACCTCTGCCCTTTTTCTTTTGTAAACTCGTAACTATTTCAACAACAAAGTGATATTGATATAAAAAGCTAAAATAAGTTGTGTGCAATTGTGAAGGATGTGAATGTAAGGTAGCAATCCAAGGGTTTTCTCCTGAGAAGCAAATCTCTTCAGGTGAACTATGGGATTGTTTTTTAAGTATGTTTTTTTTTCTAATTGGAATGTTTTGGGTGCTGGGTAGGGAAAAAGAAAGGCTCATACATTTCAGCAAATGAGTTGCTTCCCAGCTCTGTTTACCTCTTGAATCCAGAAGGAGATGAGACCCTGTCTGCATGGAGCTACTTCAGAGGAAAGCTTCAGTGCCTGGTGGCAGGGCTTCACCATCTCCCCTACACTTTGTCTCTTCCATAAATGGCACCTTGGAATTGATGATCTGTTTGGGGGCTTTTGGCAATACTTTGTTTACTATCCGCTCATATTGTGCGTTATTCTTGAGAATATGTGAAGATTGCTCAGCTCCTTGCAGGATTTGGGCCGTAATCAAGGCTGACACTGACTGGCATATTGTCAAATTGTGCATGTATCATTTATTGTTAGATAACACTGGACATCCGTTAGTGTCTCTTGGCTAATCAAGAGTGTTGCCTCACATATTCTTACGATGAGAGGGCGAAGGATCCTTGTCGTAGCTGCCAGCTTTCATCATCCGAGTGGATTGCAGAAGACTGGACTCTAGGGACAATTGAGAATAGGAAGTTTGAAGATTTGCAGTATTCTCCTGAAGCACTGGAGTGACTTTCATAGACTCAGGGCATTGTCTCCAAAAGGTTGCTTTTTTTTTGTTTTGTTTTTTTTTTTTTTTGGTTACTGTTGTTGTAGTTATTATTGCAAAGTAAATGTGCAGTTATTTCTAAAACTGCCAATCTATGTGTCTCTTCCAGGGCGATTTGATGAAACTGTGATTGAAGAAAGAAGGCAATGCGCTGAAGACCTATTGCAGTTTTCTGCCAATATCCCTGCTCTCTATAACAGCAAACAGCTGGAAGAGTTTTTTAAGGTTGGTTAGTATTTGCAGAAGTATTTGCTTCTTACTGATGTAAATAAAGTATAGTGCTGATTCTGCTTTAGTTTATAAACTGTGGAGTGAGAGTGAGCTGATCTGACATGCTTTGTGAAGGGACTGGGGGTTTTCCATTCGCTCTAGAAGTGTGAGTTTAAAGGAAAAAACATGCCACACCTCTGCAGGTGGAAAGTTTTACAGGAGCTTCAGGTAAAGGGATTTGAAATTTTTTTTAATTGAATGATGAGCAAAACCTGTGATTATAAATCTAGGTATTTAGTGGAGAAGTAATAAAAATATTGTCACTGTTTCTATATTTTAAGTAGGTGTTTATAGTTTCAAACTAAAGGAATGAAGACTGTTTAGGCTGTTACCAGATGGTCTCTTATGGACTCAGGTCCATGACAACAAACTTGGCATATAACTAATCCAATGTGTTGCATGTACAGTGTTATGAGAACTACTCTCCAAAACATGTATTAGGACAATACATTGATATGGACTCCCTCTTTATTACAGCTGAAGCAGTTTGTTTTGAATAGTTCCCTCAAATCTCTTTATTTTCAGTAGCTTAGTTAGCATTCTGCAAACTTAAAAGCATGAATTTACATGTAACAATGAAAGTAACTCCCTGAAATTAAGGAAATGCTCATTTGGCTGAGATGGGACTTAAACATATTAATTTACTAAGTATATTTAAATGATACATATGCAAAAGCAAAATTACACTGAACCTTAAAATTCTTGTTTTATTGATGAAGTTATTGCAGAGTTCTTTAAAATACTTACAATAATTTTCTTTAAGCATTGATGACAACAATAAAAGGGAGACTAAGTTAGAATATTTTACTTTTCAGTGTATTTGCATTTTTTTCAGTTCTTTGGAAATACTTCTGTGTTTTTGGGTACTTTTTCAGAGCTTTCTTCCCCTCCTTTGCTTAATAAAAGTATTAGTTTTAGCCTCCTGATGGACCTTTCCTGGCTTTGCAAACAAATGAATAAAACTAGAAAATCATTAATTTTTTAGAAATAACTACATCCACACAGGGAATTATGCAAAAGTAATAATTGAGGCTCATTTGATAGCTAATGTGGTGTGGTTCCTGTCATCAGCTCAGCCTGTGTCCTTTAGCTGTGTTTATAGGTGATATTGTTCCTTTTCAGATTTTAATGCAAATAGCCTTGGATAGCGAGACTTGGACAGTGAATTTTTAGAAACAACTGAGGGCAGTGCTGTATGTGTCTATGTACTATAAACTCCAGAAGAATGAGCTGGCAAGGTAGAAAATGTACTGGGCTAGTTGAAGACAGACTAGCAATGTCTGTATGTTACAGAGCCTTGAAAATGGTGCATTTTCTGTTAAAGCTGCGTGGAAAGTGTGCACCTGAGATTTGAAGCAGAAGTTAACACAACAACAAGAAAAAAACGTGGTTTCTATTGCAAGTAATTGTTCCTGTTGTTACTTCACTCATCTTTGATTCCTTTCAGACTTGAGAGGGAGTAACGTATCTTGGTGTCTTTGTCCAGTTTTGACTGTGACTGAACTCGAGATAGTGGGTCATGGGTGGGACATTATTCTGATGGGCAAACAGTCCTGTGTGAGGGACCTGCTGAGCTTGGGAGCACCACTGAATGTCACAGACTGTATGTGATACAAGGCAGCAGGAGCATTGTTCTCTCCCTGTTAGCCTTGGGTGTGCAGGCCAACCTGCTGCAGAACTACTAAGTTGCAGTGTGCTAACAGTTTAGATACCTAGACAGCCTGTGGAATCCAAACATAGCCTAACCAAAAGTCCTTGTTTAATTTTGCAGGCTTATATAGTTTATTGAATGCATTAACTCTAAAGTAATGGAACATTCACTGGTTAGGAAATATAATCTTGGCTATCACTTCTATATAATGAGAATTTCCATAGAGCACAGCAGCTAAGTAATTCCTTTTCCTCTTTCTTTCCAGGGTGGAGAGGTGCATGATGGTTCTGAATTGATTGGTCCTGTCGAGCCTTTGTCTGACTCTGTGACTGACAACCTGTCTGACTGCAGCTCTGAAGGTTTGCTTTCTTCTCTCATGTAACATTACAGTGTGATCTGTTTTAAAGCAGCTCGTAAATGACAAGTGCTGTATTTGTTTATGGAATGTTGCCATCCAGTTTCTGTTTGCTTGGATCAGCAGAGGTCTGTCTGCACTTCTGCAAGTTTGCTTCTAAAGATATACATGCTGGTTTGGATCTCACGTGCAGGATAATTTTAGCGGTACTTCATTTGGACTAAATAACAGTATATCTGTAAGGAAGGGTCAGTCAGCCTAAATAAATACTACTAGGGTTTCTTGCCTGCCTCTGGAGGCTGAGCTAACTTAAACATCTCTGTGTACCATGTAATCTTTTAGATATTTCTGTATTCCTGAATTGCACTTGGTCCTTGTGATTTCTAAGAAATTATTCTCAAACCCTGAAGTTTTCCTTTGGAACTGTTTTGTACTCCTGTCTAAATACACATTATTATAGAAACACCTATTAAGCTTATTTGGGAGTGGATTTTTTCTTAACTGCTCAATTTCCTCTGGTCTTTCTGGCATAGAACTTGCTTTGGTAAAACAGTTCTTGAATAATGAAAACTGCTTGTGTTTTCTAATAGTGGTTGTTTTTTTTTTTTTTTTTTCCTTCTTCCTTGAGGTTGTATAACTTGCCACTGGGATCTCTCTGTGTCAATAACTTGGTGCTTGCTTAGTTGTACAATATATTCTATATGGGAAGTGAGCTTTTTATTTTGTAGTAGGTTCTATGATTTTTATGAATGAATGCCCCCCACAGTATTTTGTTCTGTGAAGGGAACGGCATAGAGCTGTTTAATTATGGAGGGCAGTCATGATAAATAGTACTAACTAGTTTTAAAGGGGCATGATTTCTGTGAATTTTAACATTCCAGATTCTGACAATGCACTCACTTTACACTGTGCCTTTTAAAAGAAAAACTGCTTCTTTAAGTGCTTAATGTGAACATTTCTATTCTTTATTAACAAGGGCCTTGCTTTTAGAAGACAACCACTTCCTTTATATGAGATTAAATACTGAAAAGAAAAAATGCTGTCAAATAGAATAAATCTTTGATACCCTTCTGAATCTGCTGGAGTGCTTTTATGGGATACTTGCACCAACTATGAGCACAGGATTTCAAGATATTTAATGAGACTTTTGTGGAGTTGTATTTTTGAAAAACCGACATGTTTTCCAACTTTTTATGTTTGAAACCAGATTTTGGTGGTGGTTGTGTGGGAGATTAGGGACAGAAGGAAACACCTATCTTTAAGGCCTCTAGATGGCAGTGGCAATACTTTGCCTTGAGTCCTCTCCTGCATCTCCTCAGGGCCTCCTGCCTGCATCTGATTTTTCCCAGTCTGATTATGGTATTTAACTGTGACTGGTTCACCTTTTATTTTGTTGTTGTTGTGAGCATTCCAGGGCCTCCACGTGGGCCCTGCTTCTTCAGGCTGTTTTACTGAGAAGTATCAAACCCATTTCCCAGCAGGTGCTGCTGTTTGCTTATAGGGGTGGGTTGTGTTTTCTCAGTTTTATCTGTTCTTTTCAGACGAAGTTCATTTTGTAGAAGGTGCAATTTGAGAGTAGTAGAAATGTTTATGTACCAAAATAAGCACCAATTATCTTGCTTGTAAATGTGTTTTGGCAGTTTGTGCTTTTAAGGGAATCTGCTTTTCAAGAGGCCAGGTTACCCAGGCTTTTCAACAATTTTTGGAAACGGTGTTTACTCCTCAGATTCTTGATGAAATTTCTTAAGAACAGAAACTTATGTTCAATTTCAACATTATTATACTCATCTATTATTCCTGACAGTCACTTTTTCTTCCTCTCTGAGTACATGGGATGATGTTCACATGCCCAACTTTCTCTCCTCTGAGTTTTTCTATGCCAATTACCAGATTATTTAGAACACTTAATTTTTATTTTCTTTTCCCCTTTTCACTCCTGCTCCTTCTGTTTTACCATGTACACCATAATGCCTTCCCAGAAACAGCCTGTGCAGTTCAGACCCTTCCTACTCCATGAGCTGAATGGAAGCCCCGTAACTGTGGTTGTGTGGTGCAACCTGGGCTCTCAACCCAACCTTAAGAAAAGTTTATTAGCTCAGGTTCGGTGCCATGCTTGCTGTGTTCGTACAGCTTCTGGTCCAGTTGGCTACAAGAGGAGAGCAAATGTGGTTTTGTTTGACCTATAGGGAGGGGAGTTTGAGTCTGTGTGAAATCTACTGTGTATGGGCACTAATTCATCTAATCTGGGTGACCAGCACACCCTTCCCACAAACCCCAGCTTTTCCATTCATGCTCTCTTTCTGCACCCTTTGTCCACCAATCTGCTTTGCTTCCACCACTTAATTCCTCTGAATGTAATTGAATACATTCTCAGTCCTCCATGCTGGAGTTTTATTGATGTCTCTAAACTGAGCAAGTGAATGGTCCATTATTTTTATGCTGGTTAATGAATCCTTTGTCTTTCTCCAGCTTCCTGTTGTGTGTTTTTCTTCTTTCTTGCAGAATTTGGGGCTATGCAGGGAGTTTTCTTCTCTGCATGAACATTTCACTTCATGTCCCTTCAGATCAGGAGCAATGCCTTCTATGTACCCTGTCGCCTCCTCTCAAGTAGTCTTTTGTCACTAAGTATCACTGTCCCTAGCTTTTCAGACAGAGTGGTTGGTAATTTGTTCTCCTTCATGTCTTTTTTCCTCTCACTCATGTTAAACGAACTGCTGGCTTTTGGAAAAGCAGTATTTCTACAGTGCCTTCTTACTCCTCTTCCATAATTTGTAAACTTCCTATAACTCTACAGTTGTAAAATGAAAAAGAAAGTTTGAGTTAGTTGACTTTGATTCAGCTTCTGTGGATAAGCTCTTCAGTCTATCAATAATACAGGAGAAAACAGACACTGGGTTTTAGCTCAGAATCACTTTCTCCATGTGTGAAAACAACTAAATGTCTTGACCTTGTTGCCTGTTTTATTGCCTCAGTGGATACATGTGCCAAGGTGATAAAACAAACTGCTACTTGATATCCAGGTGGCACTGCCAAATTTGTGGCTCTCTCCGTATGTGTCATTGTCTCATGCAGGGTACTATCCTGGAACAACATACTTGAGACTGAAAGCTGGCTTTTTTTTTTTTTTTTCCCCTCATGGTGTGTAGATCCCAGCCTTGAAGGTTCTTCTGTTTAAGGTCTCTTTAGCTGTAAATCATCAGGGCAGTAAGACATATACGGTTTATAGTCCTACAGCTCTTGAAATTAGGTGGTAGATTTGAATTAGAACCCCCCACCAAGCAAGCACTTGTGTTTTGTTTTTAAATCTTGGAAGCAGTGAGAAATGGCAAATCTAATACCGCTGTCACAATTTTAATGGTGTGTTACCAAATGGATATCTCTGACAGTCAATCAAAGAGCAGTTTCATATTATGTACTTTTACCTGTTGGAGGGTCATGCTCTTTCATTTTGATGGCAAGTGAACGTGTAGTCTGCTGTACAAAAGGATGTCAGAAATATTTTTGTCATTCTTGTCCTTTTCAGTTCGAAAGGATTTAAGTGGGCTTGATGACGTGACACTTACGAGCCAATCGGAATGTGGAGGTGAGATCTAGAAGTTGTTTCCATTACATTTGTGGAATTTAAGTAGGCATAATTGAAAGTCTTAATTGAGTGAATGCTTTTTGTGGATGATAATCCTTAGAGGATGAAATGGTGTATTTGTTGCCATTTATTTGCAAATAACCTTGCAGAATTCCTGTGGTTTAGTTAGTAAAGCTCAGCTTGCAGCAAGGATATACTGGCTTATAGCAAATGTAAAATAAAATGTATTAGCTCAAATTTGAGTGAAAGAGGTGTTAACTAATTCATTTTACCACATGTTAGCAATGAAAGAAGGCTCTGTGTGTTAGATGGGATTTAAGAGTACTGCATGATACATAAGCTGACAGTAACTCTGCTTAATTCAAACTCCTAATTTACTGGTTTTGGATGCTTCAACTTACTGATTCAAACAGTACTTTGGGATTTCTTGCAACAGTAGTTTGCCTGCTACTGATTGACTTTTCTAATGGTACTCGCACAGAGAGGGTTGTGTAATTTTCTGAAGCTGGCTTTGAAAGTTTAAGTTGGATGTTAGATGTTGGTCTCTTCATGCCTTATACTAAATTGAAGACCACTTGCTTTGCAAATTTTGTAGTTAATTTTAAAAAGCACATTTCTATAGGTACTAAAATTTTTTAAAGAGAGCTTTACATGCAGGGAATTTCTTTGCACAGTCTCATGAAGCTGCATAAATGAAAAGAAAGAAAAATCTTTGGATGAAGTAAAGAATTTTGAAGGTTCCTAAGGTATATGGGAAATCTAAAGTAACAGATGTTTTTCTGACTTTCAGGCTTCTCCAGTGACAGCGACCTGATCTCTCTGACAGTCGATATAGATTCTCTTGCTGAGTTAGATGATGGAATGGCATCCAACCAAAGTTCTCCCAGTAGAGCTGTTGGCCTTTGCGTTTCTTCTGAACTCCCAGCACAAAGCACCCTGGCACCTGAGCAGGAGTGGAGCAAACCCGAAGGAGAGAAGGAAAGCCACAGCCTGTTTACTGGAAGCTTAAAACCCAAGCTGGGCAAACAAGATTACTTGGAGAAAGCAGGCGAGTTAATAAAACTGGCCTTGAAGAAGGAGGAGGAAGAAGATTATGAAACCGCCTTAAGCTTTTATAGGAAGGGAGTTGATCTGCTTCTGGAAGGTGTTCAAGGTATGGATCTTCCCATTATGTTTGTCTCTTCTTTGGCTGTGTGTATTTGTTTATGGCATTTCCTTAGTTAACATCAGCTTACTGTGTTGCAAAGAGGTGATATGAAATGCAGAATGATGTGTGCTTGGCTTTCATGTACTTGATAGCTGTGTGCATATGAGAGAGAAGGAAATCTTTCTCCCTAAGACTGAATGGTAATTTAGGGTCTCCTTTTCCAAGAGCCAAATACGTCCTCTTTTAAAATTGCGACACAACCTTTGACCTGCAGGTAAGTAGCAAAGTGCTCCACTTTTGCCTCTTTCCTTTTTATTACCTAGGCATTAATTAATATGTGGCACTTGCAGCACTGTTGAAACATTATTTAATTTACATGGTTAAGTGAGGATTAATTATCCCCATTTTACGCATGGGGAGAGGCATACTCAGGTTAGCTTCCCAATCACAACAGGATTAGAACTACTCTTGGCTCACAGCCTCTTGTTTCTTCCACTGAACTGTTCTTCTTTTCTAGCTAAAGAATACATACAAATTTACATGCCTGCATTGCTAGAGGAGAACAGGATTTTTTCTTTTGATAAAGACTGGTATGTTAATATATGTGCAAAACCTGTTGTTAACAGACAGATGCAACTACAAGCAAGTTTCTGCAGTCTTGTACTTTGTCAGTAAGGGAGCAATTTTTTCCTCTTCCTTCTCTAGTTCTTGAGAATCTAGAGCGATAACCTCATATATTTACATTTTGTCCAACAATGGCTTAAGGCTATAAAGCACAGGAAAATATTTGTTCTTTCCTGGAGTGAATTCAGGGTCTGTGTATTGTGCTTCTGACCCACACAGATCAAATGAGTAAGATTAGAATTGTGGCTTTGTTTGACAGCATTCAGCACAGATGCACTATGCTGCTCCAGATCTGAACTTAAATGTTAATGCACCAAAGCACACACAAGCCTTTGCTGCATCTCAGTGTGATGCACAGCAGTGGTCCAGACCTTCTGAAGAGTTCTAGGAATGGAGGTTACCTGCTGAGCTGATTTAATGGGTCCTGGCAAAAAATAATTGATTGGTTACTGATGAGAGCTAGAGGTGTGGGCCAAGATATGTGCTTAAAGCGTCTTACACTTTTTGGCAAAGGTAAATCTACCTCTTTCTTTTCAAGTCTCAGTGATGTCAGTAGGGTTGCTGGTTTCCTGCTTGTTGTGGCTTTTCAATAGTATCCTGTCTTTTCTTGCCTGTGTTGTCAAAATGCTTTTCATTCTTGATGTTGAATGTGCTGACAATCCTTCTGTTGGACAGCCCAGCTATTCTTGCTTTGCCAGTACACTTTTTCATAGACCTGTTATGGTCTTCTGAAGGATATCCTGTTTTGTCATAATCAGTTCTGTCTTCCCACCATGATGTAAGGCTGCCATGATACAGTTTTGAACTGACAGTTCAAATTTCAACTTCAAAACATTTCTTTCCTAAACAGTTTCAAACTGTTAGGGCATGAACACAAGTGAGGCTATTGCATATCTGTTTTGCTGTGCTATTATACTTGAGTTGTGGCAGTGGTTAAACACATTGACTTTCAATCTCTGGTAATCTTTATGGTAATATGTTTACTTTGAAGTTGTGAAAGGCTCTTGTATGTGTTGTGGGTGACTTGCCCAGCTGATACATGCTAACTTGTTAAACCAAAGTGCATTGAGCTTCTTACTTACCTTTGCCAGGATTTCCTCCAAGGATATTTGCTTTTTTTGCTGATGGCTACCCACTCATACAGCTACCTCATATGACTGTTAATCTTTTTCTCTTACTCATTGGTATCCATGCTTTTCAGACTAGGAAGAAATTCAAGCTGTCTTAAGAAAGTGTGATATTCTGCCCTGTTTTTTTGATGACACTTAGATAGTACAGTGGGCATTATTAATACATTTTTAGTAGTGGTATATGTGCGTGTGTAGGTGTTTCTGGTGGATGAAGAGACATGTAGCCAGCACCTGCAACTTTTTCTTTGCAGCCATTTTTCTTTCTGACATTCATCTGTAAAGCACAGAAGAGGGAATAAGGGGAATAAGTTGCTTTTTAACTGGCATATTATCCCTTGGGAATATAATTATACACAGGCTAGTTCCTAACAGTCAGCTCTTTTTCATTTCTCTGTGTTACCCTGCATGGCTGTAAAGGTGGAAAGCAAATGAATGTCCATTCTCTGCTGGGCACTTACGCTCGATTTGAGTAGATCCAGCTCATTTTGTGTTCCATTCTTCTTGCTTCTGCAAGCTGGCAGGGAGACAGTGATGCCCCCGTTATGATGACAGGGTCTTCCTAAAAATATATGCCTTCTCAGAATCTATGAGGGCAGAAAAAAAAAAGAAAGGCCCCAAAAGACCAACAAAACTTTTAAATCTAGCTACTTTGTGAAAACAATATGTCTAGCACTGATATGTGAATATTCATTGTGTGTTGCAATTAAAAAAACCCACAAACCCTTAACCTAATCACTTCAGTGATTTAAACACCCATGGCTGAGTATTTCATATGGATAGTAACATGCTCCTTTCAAAGATAAGGGTGGTGTAATTAGTACACAATGCTTCTGGTCTTCTGCCGTTGATTATTTTCAAGCTGTTTTGTCTAAATAAGTATTAGTAACATCTGAAAGTGAAACAGAGTGTTCACACATACTTAGACACGTGTAAGGTGCCATTGCCTTTCGGTGTACAGCCATTGCAGAATGTGTGGCCTCTGGAATGGGCTGCAGGTGGCCTTTAGCATGGAAAACGGTAATACAGATTTTTGCCACGTGGTGGCACCAAGAAAATAGAAATTGACGCCTAAGAATTAGAATCGGGAAATGTAACCAACCTGCGGAGTGCTGGGAGTGAAGAAGCATCACCCATCCTATGTGTTTGAAACTTTGAATTTGAAACATTATGTTGCCTCAGTAATGTAATGCCTCTGTAAGCTGGTGAGATGTAGCTGAAAAATGAGGGTATGTATGTTGCCAGTCACTACTCTAGGCTCTGTAAAAGTTCTACTTATTTCTCAAGGCTGTATCTTCAAAATCATGTGCCAGTTAGTTTATAACTGCAGGTTTATAGACCTGTGTTGTTTAGTTTGAAGTAGGTGGCTTCTGTAAATGCAGTTGGAGCACACTTGAGCCTGTTATGTTCCTGATGACTTTCCAGCTCTCTGAGCTGATGGCAGTAATGCTAGATGAGGCAGGTGTCACATATGCTTACACCAAGAAAATGGCCATGGTGGCTTTGTTTTCATCTGTGTGCACACGCTCTCGGAAGTCTAGTGGTGTTAATTATTCCATGCAAGGTGCATATGTATTTTCTTTTGCTGGTCTCCTGCAGAGTTTTAGTACTGAATTCTTTAACGTCCTATTCATAGTCCTGCCAAAAGAGCCAATTCGTATGTCACTTGGGGAATGAATGCTGTCGGTGTGCTCAGAGGCTGGTGTATACCTTGGACTCTGGGCATCTGCTGTTTATACATCTTGGGCCTATTTCTACTCTGTACATGCATTTGATACTAAGTGTTCGTCAGTGGGAAGAATGAATTCTTGAACTGGAGGTACACCCTCAGACTGCCACTGAACTACCTGTACCTCTTGTGCCTCCCTGTTTCATTTATACCAGAGCTGCCTTGTGTGCAGTGGCAGGGAGAGCTGCCATAATTTCCCTGTTCCTCTGGTTCTGATGCTTCTCTCATGTTTTCTGGGCATTGCTGTTTGCAGGATTTTGGAACCTTTGGAAGACAGTGCTGTAAGGGTTGTGTAGGATGGCTAAAGAATTCTCCAGGAGCTGAAACCTCCTAGAATTCAAATTTTTTGCCTTTTTGAGCATACCAAATATACTAGCTGATAGAAACATTGGCTCACAATTATAGCTGCTCCTTTGTTTTGTTAGCATGCCAGAGCATTTTGAGGTCAATGCATTGCTTCAGGCCTACTGATGGAAAAAAATGCACTAATCAATAGCAAGCCACCAACTTCTAGGCTGGAAGTTAACTGTGTTTTATGCAAAGTAGTGCTTTCGCTGACTTTGGGATAGGGCATAGTTTGTATTAGTTAAAAAACAGATCATGAGGCTGAAATTATGGAGTTTTTTGTAATAAAGAAGGGACTTGTATTTGCATAAATTGCTCTTCTTTTTCCAACTCAACCATTCTTCAGTTATATCCATTATCGCTCCGGGCAGCCTGAGGTGTGTGATAAAAGCAGAATTAACACTGTTGCTTATTGCTGATTTCAATAATTCAGTCACATGAGGAAGCAAGAATGATGCACAGTATTGTCAGTCTAATTTGTCTAGAAAAGTACAAGACCTCTTCCATGTGGTTTAGAAAGCAAATGTGTTCATTGCTGGTTTAACCATGTTGCACATTAACATCCAAAGGCAGATGATCCGTTTACTCTGTCAGAGTTTCGGAATGTTTGTTTTCACATGTGTAGCAGCTGTGGCTGGGAGGAATGTTTATTTATTTGATTTAGGCTGCATGTACCTTGTTGCATGAAGTATGTGATGCCTCTTGAGTCACAGCAGCCACAAGCTGCTGTGTATCTCCAGGTATCTCTGTTTTGTGTTAGTTATCTACAACTTCTAAATAAGCTGCTGGTGCCTTTGAAAGCAGTCTCCGAATGTCAGTTTTGCACTGCTCTGTGCTATTTTAATGTTTATCCAGTAAACAGAGCTGGAACAGAAATTACACAAATTACTGGAACCTTGCTAAAATGACTTTGACTTTTAACCCAGAAATGCATATCCAATGAAATGCTGGGAATACTTTGGACAACTAGATGATATTTTTGGATATACTGAAAACAAACCAACTTGTGTCTAATTACTGGGATTATGATGGGCTATGATTTGAACTTGTGATGGAGCCAGGGATGCAAACAGGAGCATGCTTGACAGAATGCCAAGAAGACAGTACTCTATGAAAAGGGAAACAGCCATGGCATTCCACCAGCATGTTTCTGGCTTCCTTTGCTTGTTTGTTGAATGGCACTTATGAAGGCAACTTCTGTTACCACACAGTAGCTATTTTAAATTCATTTCGCTTGTTAAGTCCTCCTAGTAGTGTTTCTCATTGATCGTAACAATCAGGCAGTTTCTGAACTTCATAGTTTCTGTGAGATGTATCTGACTCGAGCAACATCTTTAAGGAAACAACAGACCTGTTTTTTTGAGAAGATGCACTGTGGTGCAAAGGAACCATGAATGTTGTGCTGGGTCTCACAGGGAAAGCCTTGGTGACAGGATGACTAATAGAACTGTAATTCTCCCCCACCTGATCTCAGACCTCTGTGCTCCTGTGGTGTATCATCACTTGCCTTATTTGCTATTGTAGTTTTGTACTGCCACTGAGGCTGAAACAAGTCAAGGCAAAAAGTTCCTGCCCTAGTTCCTACCAAAGGAGCTGCAAACTGCCTCTGTTTCCTGCTGCTGGGCTATGAGGATCCTGCAGGACTGTTTGGGTTGAGCACCTTCTAAGCAATGGTACAAAGTGCTCCCTCTCTCCTGGTGCTCCTTGAAATCACAGGTACTGCTTCAGAAGAAAACTTTGTGAGATGAATTGTCTGTTGATAAGCAGCTAAATTAGGAGTGGGTGTTGGAAATACTGTGGTTGGTGGAAAAAAGACATTTTTCCTAATGTGCTACCAGTGATGCTGAAACACGTGTTGATATGGGCCATGAGCTGTCCATAACTGGAATGTGTTGTCTCCCAAGCTCATTGCAGACCATACAGAGCTTTAGAGCAGATTAGTGCTGTAGAATCCATCACTGACCCTGAGATTAGCTCATCTGGTTAGAGCATGGTGCTAATAACACCCAGGTTGTGGGTATAATCCTCATATGGGCCATTCACTTGAGAGTTAGACTGATGATCCTTGTGGGTCCCAACTCAGAGTGTTCTGTGTAGCCTGAGAACAATATCATTCTGTATGCAAAAATACTGGGTTTAGACACTTCATTGTGGCAAAACAATAGAATATAAGTTGTGCCAGTCAAGAATGATTAATGTGGACAGTTAATGCCAGAAGTTGGTTACTGTATAAATTCAGCCCGATTCAGCTATGTAAAGGAATACTCAAGGCAAAGTTCCATTTAAATTGCAAGACCTCTCTGCACCAAGAGGCTGATAAAGATCTGAAGTTTAGTACCTGCTGCACAGTTTAGAGCCTTATAATAAACATAAAGGTGAACTGTAGCAATACCTGTAAGCCAACATGTAGGGTCTGATGCAGAAATAACTCTGAATGTGGTCGCTTAGCATGTGAATTAAAGAATTAATGATTGTGTGACCAGGTGGTCCTTAGAAATCTGTTTTCTTCCCTCTTCTAGGGCACATAGCTAGCTGCATTGGCTTAGTGTTGATCTGACCTTTCCAAGATTTCTGAGTCTGTCCTCATAGCAGTTACTTGCCAGGGTGCTGCTTGTTCCTGGCCTCTTTGACAGACATCTCTTCCTGCCTGCACAGCCTTTTATCTCAGCTGTTGTTAGCCAGCACTTAGCTGCAAAGTGCATTAATATTTTTTTGACTGTTGCTGTGTGGGGTTTCTACCTCCCATCAGAAGACCTGGTAGGGTTGACACACTTCTTCCAGCACACAGTGTGGACAGAACAGACTGATCTAGGTTACAGTGCTGCTTCCGTCCTCAGGTGAGCTGCAGAATTAAATGCCTCAGGCAGTGTAGGTGAACTGAGGCAAATTACTAGCTGGAACAGAAAAATTGCATAGATATGTTTAAGGGCATGATGCTGCATGATAATCAGTACTCTAATTCCTCCCCCCAAACAGTTCTTGTATATACAGCTTCTCTCTTTTCACATCCTCCTTTTCTCTTTTCCTGTCCTCTTTCTCTCTTTGCTCTTCCAGTATCTTAAAATAGCTCCTCTAGCTTCAGAGCTGCATAGAAGGACTAGTATAGGTTTGATCTCTACAAGGCCTGCCTCTGGCTCTTCTGTTTTAGAGATTTTTGTGATTGCTCGGGGAAAGACACCATTTCCCATAGTACTATATAAAAGTACATCTGAATTGTATTTAATACATAGATATGAGAACTGTTAGAAAGTCAAGATTTATGACTCTCATAATAATTTTTTTCATGTCTTTTTCTTTCCCTCCCCTCCCCCCAAAATTCTTTATGCTTCAAACTGTTCTTGTTGGTGTCTCTGTGCCTGGGTTCCCTCTGCTCTGAAGCAAGGAGTGCTTGTGGCTGCTAATTAAAATTTGAACTTGTCCTTTCAGTTAAGAAGGAAGAGAGCAGAGAACTTGGAAGTTTCTTCTCTTCTGTGGTGGTGGCCTGTGCAACTTTCTTCATTGCTCTGACTGTCATTGCTCTCCTCCTCTTCCTGTGGTGCTTGTGTTGAAGGACCTGCTGCTGCTGTCACCACAGTGTTTTCTCATCTCTACTAGAATGCTACTGCTTGTCCTGTCTTGCAATGATCACAGGGATTTTTCCCTTACACAGTTCAACAGAAAAATGTTCAAGAATATTTCTCACATTAAATCTTATTTTGGTGAAATACCTTGTCATTGAAAACTGCAAGTTTTAGCAGAGAGATGGGAAGTTAAGCTTTTCCTCCCTGAAATAATGTGTGCTGTGTGGCCATTCATTTTATTTTTTACCAGATAGTCACACAACCACATGAAAAACTACCATCACCTTGTGGATTTAACATGAGAGTTTCTCTGTAAGCAGATGTTTGTTGGTTAGCATTTCTGGAAAGTTACAGTTCTTACTATCTGGCTCCTGCTTTACTGGTCACTCAAACACATTTCACTCACACCATTCTTGTATGTAATCTTAACTTTGGCATATATGCCAACATTTTTTTTCCCCCAGAGAAATGTTTGCCTAGACATTTATGTGACAGGTGTGTAAACAGAGGTATTCTAGAAGATACAGAATTGGTAACTTCATAGGAAATCTAGATCTCTAAGTGTCTCAAGCAACCTGCACTGATATTGATGTATATAGCAAATAGACAAAATGTTTATGAGCACACTGGGAAACTGAAAGAAGAATTTCTAGGTGTTCACTCACTGTCACAGATCTGTGCTTCAACATTAAAGGTTTAACTTTTAAGTGGCTTTTCTTCTTGGTTAGTAGAGTACGGTACTGTTCTGAATCTGCAAAAAACAAGAAAAATGGCTCTGATAAATGTGTTGCATTTTAATAAATTTTTACTCTCTAAAAATGTTAAGAAAATAAAAGAGAAAAAAAGATAATTTCAAGCTGTTTTACCATAATGGGTTTAACCTTTGTCTTATTTTTTTAATATTTACAGGGTTTTTTTCAGCTGCAGAATTTGACTGCCACCTCGAAGGAACTCATTGTTACTAAAATATATTGCCTACTAGAGACTATGAGCTAGTGGGCTTATTTCACAATTCTGAACTCCCACCTACAGCTAAAATCTGTAGCTCTTTCCTTGATGCTTCAGTGTCCATCTACCCTAGCACCTGCCACATTTCACTTAAGTAATTGTTTGAAAATTAAAGATTACCCACTCTCCTGTGAGAGTTGGTGGAGTCTCATTCCAAAATCAGCAGCTCTTCCCCTTCCTGAAATAAATTTTGAGGTTATAAAACTGTGTCCAAAGTCATCACAAACCTGTGCTGGATTATGAGTCGCATTGTCACTTATGGTGTGCCTGAGCTTTTGTTTGGCTATTATGGACAAAGGAGTCTGCTTCACATGATGTAAGAAGTGTTTGCCCTAAGAAGAACAGAGGTCCTCTTGAACCAATTAGGCAAAAATAACAGCTGGGCTACCCACTAATAAGGAAGGTGCTGCTAAACCTCTTTTCATTGTGAGAAGAAATAAATCTTTTAAGGCTTACTCCCTTGCATTTTTATAGAGAGCAATTCTTTGAAAAATTCAGCAATCCAGCTGGGTGATATGTGCAGGAAGACTGTGAAGAAGATAAAGAAACTTTTAAAAATAAAAAATGGTATTATAGCTGTTAGATTTGGCAATTATAAATGTTTCATTGAAGATTTCAGTATTTAGAGAAAGTTTTACTGTTTAAATTGTTAAGAACGTGGAGTTGGGGGTTAGCACAACAGGCAGTCTCCCAGAAGTTCCTTGTAGTTTGTTCTGCAAGAGGACATTCCTTCCTGAAGCAAATCTCTTCTGATATCTTCTTTAAATAAAGGCAGCCCACATATATTTTTAGAAAGTCTGAGAGAAAAGTAGGAAGAGGATGTTAGAGACGATTGGGACAGGTAATGCTAACTTTTTAGCCTTACCTTTTCTGTGAAAATATCTCCCTCCTGGCCAAGCAACTGGTTAGGTAGGGAGAGCACCTGTGTTGTCCTGACTCATTAACCCTCTCTAATGCCTGAAGGGGGATGATTTGGAAGCAGTCAGGCACAAAGAAAGGAAGGAATATCGAGAATTCCTGGGTCCATGCTACGTACTGTAATTTGCTGTATATTACTGTAATGCAGGACTTTGTCCTGGATCTGTGGAGGAGAATAGTTGTGGGCTAGATGAAGTTTGACAGCACTTCTGTGCATCTGAGGTGTGTTCTGTTAGTAATACCCCGGATTATTTGTGGGAAAAGGTCACATTTTTTCCATGGTCTTTACTGACCAGATTTTTTTTTTTCTTTTATTTGATATAGCCACCTTTCAGTAGCCTTTGCTATTAATATCTGAACATAAGTAATTCTCCTTTATGACAGAGTTCCTGAAGATTTGGTGCATGAATAAACAGTTAAGTGAGCCGAACACTTTGAGATTGAGTTATTTTATCTCTCAAAGGTGTGTCCTCTTCTGAAACGCTCTGAGATGTGAGTGAAGAATTTTTGAGCAGAAGACAAAAGTATTGCTAATTTTCCAACTGATACTGTTCTGCACATCATGGAAATGCTGCTGCTTTGTCATTTTCATTCAAATCAGTGGACTATGGGCAAACAAGCAGGCAAGTCATAGATGAACTCAGTGGCACAATTATTCTGATATTTGTGGTTTTCCTCTATCAGACCCTCGAAATCATTTGTTAGGAACGTCTGTCTTTGTAAATATATTATAGCTGTGCCATCCTTAGAAATAAAAATTGAAGAACAAATTTTAAATTACTGGCTGCTGTCCTAATTTCCTGGCTACTGTTACTTTGGTCAGCGGGTGGCCTGGTCAGCCTTTCCAAAGCCAATTTTCATTTTAAGATATTTTTATTTCTTTGAAATAGGCAAGGCCTTTGGAAAATGAGGAAACAACCTACTTGTGCTTGTGTGGATGAGGGCTTATATTTGCAGGAAAGTAGTTGTAGAGTTTTTATATTCTGTTTGCAGTTATAGTAAACAGAGCATCTAAAATAACCACTTGCACATTGCAACAAACACATCATCATTTGCTTAAAAAGAGTTATAATTACAGTTGACGAAGCACGGACACCATAAAAAATGCATTAGTTTGGCTTGACACATTAATTACCTGTTTTTGCAGATGTTTTTATATATTGTTGTGTGAACAGTTTACAAAATAATTACAGCAAAGTCGTATGGAAAATAAACTAAGTGGGTGGTTTCTCGCCTTAATATTTTCATTCATGTGAATCTGTGTGAGGCACAGCTGCTCCATAGCAAATGCAGAGGGAGAGAGAGAGACTGGGGATCTTGAGGGGGTTTTTATTCTAAGGTCTCTATGATCAGCCTTGCTGCACTTTTATATCTTGCTTTAGCAGTGTAGTTTTTAAACGTGTAAAATGACATTGCTGATTTAATCCCAGTGATCAGGAGGGGAGAGAAGCTTTGATCCTGATCAGATGAAACATAAATCTTCTAGTATCTAGGAAAATAAATGAAAAATCAATATTATTTTAAGCAGGATGATCTTTTATGAGCAGTTGTAAAGATTCATCAAAGGCTTTGACACAGTTTAAGCATCTCCTGTTTGCTGCCATTTAAAGAAAAATGCCTTTCAAGTTTAAATTATAATTAGAGAGATACCTCTTTAGATTATTGTGGGCTAACCACAGAATGCAAATAGGAGCTCAATATGCTCGTGCAATTTTTAAATCAGGAGTTCTTAAGTAGCAATAAATTATTATTCATAATTTGTTATAAAATAGATTCTTTTGAGAATGCACATTTTATGTAACTAAAAACACTATTCCGTGGAAAAATGTAAAATTACATTAAAAAAATAATACATAACGTCTGAATCATGGCTTTAACATCGGTCAAATATAAGGATTTGTTCTAGTACTGTTTTCGTGATTTACTTGGTTTTAAGTGGAGAGTTTTATGACCTCAAATTTCACATAAATGGTAAAGATTATTTTTAGTTTAATGGCATCTTTATTGTTACTCCCTGTGCTTGGAGCTTTTTAAGTAGCATTTATTTGTTTATTAAATTAATATCCTGTGTTTATTTACATATTTTGTGAGATATTGGCTGCTTGAGTGGGAATCTGTGTTGGAGTGTAGTTTTTTGTGTTTTCTTGGTTAAACTAATGCAAAGAATAAAAAACCAAAATCCTATTTCCATAAATCCAATTTTTAAACACCCACCTGTTCAAGTATGCAGACTGAACTGTCAGTGATCTTACTCATACATGAGATGCAAGAACTTGTTGAATCAATGTTGTTTTGTGAATTCACACCCTTCTTATGGCTGAAGATTATAATGAGGCAACCGTTTGCAAATGTTATTTAATGAATTACTCAGGAAGGAAAAGTAGAGAGAAAACTGAAGTTAATGTCTTGTGAAAGTAGGGAGAACAAAGACAGCTCTAAGGGGACATCCTAGCCTGTTTGTGTTAATTACTGTAAAATTACTGAAGCGTTGGAAGAAGGCAATAAACATCTAAAGTAAATACACATAACTAACAATTAAGCAGTAAGTTTGACTTTTATGATAGCTTTAGACAGTAACCTAGCAGTTTTGCACCAGTCTGCTTGAAGGAAACACCAGCTGAAGGGTTTATTGTTGCTGTGCAGATGTTTTGTTTTCCCTGAGCGACTGCCACTTCGTGTCTCAGAGAATGTGGGTGCTCACCAGTGGATTGGCACAAGAAAGTTTTATGGTGCATTAACAATATGTGCAGAGATGAAAGCAAAATCGTTAGTCCTGTTTTAAGAAATTGCAACACATGCATAAAAAAAAAAATTACTGTGTATCTATTCTGATAAAGCCAAATTCAAGTTCAAACAATTCAGTGATGTTATTTACTAAAAAATCCTACATGGGAGCGAGGCTGGCAGTCTCATGTAGGAGAATCTTGGTACAAAGTCCCCTCTGTCTTTAGAATGGGAGGAATCACTGTGAAATTGATAAACACCCATAACATTGTATGCTGAAAGTGCACCGAATTTCTGTCTGTCCAGCTTCTTCCCAAACCAAGTGTAAACAAAGGTTTTTGCAGACCAGGTCTCTGTGTCTCTGTCCAAGGAGGTGACAATCACTTTTCCCTCCTCCTGTGAGGTGGATAGTAAGATTTAGAGCAGATGACTTACCACAGAACTGGGGGTAGATCTGAAGTATCTTCTGCTTACTCTTGATGGAGTCTGTGATAGTTCTGTGTCTTTAGGTAGTCTCTAGTAAGATATGAATGGAATGGGAGTCTATATTTTATAAGGAGGTCAAAATGACTAGTAGCATGTTATGGCAACTTACAGTGAAAAAGTGCCTTCTTTTAGAGCCTTCTTAGAGCCTTCTTCACGCTCTAAGATTTGTTAAAAACAAGAACAATGATTAATTTTCTCGTGTGGGTTAGGGGGAAAGCAGCAACTCTGAGAGCCTACAGCAGAAGAACTCTCCATGAACTTTTTGAAGAGATATTGTATTTAATTTTTAATTGTTCTCTGCCATCTAAAAAGTGTTTTGGGAAAACTGAACTGGCAACCTACTCATTCTCCTTAGTTAGGAATCCAGGGTTAAAGCACACGTGCTCTGTGTGGACGTGGTTCACCACAAATGGATTGGCACAGAAGGATGTTGCCTCTAGAAGCATCTGCGTAACATAACATCTGCATCTGCAACATGAACAGCCCCATGTGGGTTAAACTATTGTTGGTCAAGGAAGGACTTGCTGTTCAGCTCTCTTTGGTAACTGACCCCAAGGTCCATGGTCCACCTCTCAGATGTTGTGTCTGACTTGTGTGCTTATCGATCTTGAGCTTTGTTGGTATATCTTATGCACAGAGAATAACCAGCACACTAATGCAAAAAATAGTGAGAAACAGAATTTTCGGAGAAGTTAAGACAGATGCTGCTCTGATAAAGAGTTCAGTCAGGCAAGCATATTGTCCAACAGCCTGCTTATTCACAATTACTCATGAAATTTCCACCTCCTTTCTCATGCTTGTACCCCACACCCACCTTGACCCTCCCTTTAATCATGCCCTTAAAAATTTTACAATATCTTGCATATTGCCACAATTGTCCCATGAAAACCTCCTGCAGCAAGTTTTGAATGCAAGCATTTACATGGTAGATTCTACCTCAGAAATTCCATAATAAGTTTGCTCTTTTTTTATGAGACTAATTCTTGATAACCCACAATAATCCTGTTTTTCTCCTTATCAGTTACCAAGTTTCTGGTTGAACTTCTTCAAGGTTACACTGAGGTTCCTTTCATGGCCCGTTGATCAGTGTCTTAGAAGTTTCAGTCTTTGTTATTGACTGTTATCTGCTGTTAGTTAGGGTTTGTGTGTTTAATTTATTACCTCTCCTGCTCCTTGCCTTGTCTTTCATGTCGAGTAGCTGTTAGGCAAATAACCTTGCAGTTCCTTGCCCTTTTGGAGCATCGGTTTGAGAGGTGCTGGCTTGCACCTGGCAGTGCAGAGCCTGTCACAGTCAAGGCTATGCTTCTGCAAGTCTTAGATGGCCTTGGTTAGGGCTGGAAGAGACTGTCAGGGCCATATGAAGTCTCTGCTGTCATTCAGTCTTCTTCAGGGACAGTTGTCTCTAACTTATTTTCAGCATAGTAATCTCAGTTCTCTGTTATAACAATTGTGTCTCACTGCCTTTTGATCTTTGCTTGGCAGCTGACTGATTGGGTGTTGTCATCAAAAATTGAGTCTGTTACAACAATATACTGCTCGTGATGTGAATGCCTAAACATAAACTGTAAGTTTTAGAGTGAATACAGAGTTTGTGTGGTATCATGGGATTTTCACCTCTTGCAAGAGTTTGGGTATATTAGAAATAACACAGTGGTGGTTCAGCCATCTGGGAAGTGAAGTAGTTGGTGCAAGTGCTTGTGTCTTTCTTCATATGTTGCCCTAAGTCAAGAGACAAGGAATGGCTAGCACTGGAGAGCTGTGAGTTCTTGGTGTCTCTCCTTGCCTTCTGGCTCTTAATAGCATTTCTAAACTTTCTTTGTACTTAGAAAAGTCCATACTGGAAACTTGAGGAAAAAAGTAGTTTATTGTTTTGTTGTAAATGTCTTCTGCCTTAATTAATTTTGCTTTTTGTAACACAACATTTGGATCAGTGATTTGTTTCAGTTCCTACTTATGTTACCAGAGGAACATACACCAAATCACGGAAATATTAGGTAAGGCTTTTTATTTACCTTAGTCTATAGCAAGACTTAAAATGTATTTTTATAGAACTCTGAAATCATAGTACTGGATTTTTAGAAGATGCATATCTGTAGGTTTGATTATGAATAACCCAAAGGAAATCAAAAAGGTATAATCAAAGCAGTCATGTGCTTTGATTACTTAGTACCTCTCTCTTTATAAAAAACATAACTTTTTTTTTCCTCCATCAAGGTGAGTCAAGTCCAACTCGTCGAGAAGCAGTGAAAAGGAAGACTGCAGAATATCTTATGCGTGCTGAAAAAATTTCCAGTCTCTACCATAAGTCCTCTGAAGATACATCTGTTTCGATGGTAGGCTTTAATTTATTTGTTTGGAACCAGAATTTGGTATAATTAAGTTGTCCTGTCTTTTACCAAAGCATATTCAAGCTTAAGGTTAAAAAACTAGCTAGAATTTCTCTCTGGGGAGGCCTGAGGAGTATTTTGATGTTATCCTTCTTTTAAGTTGCATTCTTTTCTGATTCTTGTTGGTGTATCGTAACATTATGAAGAGTTCTTGATTTAATACAGGACTGGTTTTCACATGCTTTCCTACTATATGTGGTTGATGATGTAAGCGTTTTTCATCATGCTCAAGAATCTAAAGGCAAAGCAGAAAACCACACTAGAACTTTCATTTGACCTTTCCATGAGAATATTGCTTGGTCCTGTAGGAAGTGAGAAAGCAGTTGGTTTCTTCAGCTGAGCACATAGTGATGTATCAGAAGTGAGTCAAGCACATGGTAGAGGGGATCAGATAAATTTTCTCCAGAATAAGTGCTTAATTGAGCAAATTTTGTTCCTGATCCTTTCAAATGTCTTTCTTGGATTAACTTGTGTAATCCTCCTTCTTGACTTTTAGGAAGTTTCTGAACTAATTACCATTTTCTTGAGCAGAAACACCCTTACCTGTACTTGTACAAAAGACGAACAAAGCTTGTTCCAAGATGCCCTCAACAAATTTCTATTTGCCCTTCCTTAAACAGTTCCTTTGAGACTTATCTGTTCTTACTTTAGACTTTTACTGCAGTCATGCTAAACTGTGTGTGATTGTCAGTGACTGCCCTATTGTAATAAGTATAAAAGCCACCAACTTTCCGACTCTCTACTTTAACATCAAGTGAGGACAAAAAGTGCAGAAGATTATTGCATCTTACTTTGCACAGATCTGAAAAAATGCTTCAAGGAGACCACTGCTGCAAAAATGGGAAGCCTTCTAAAATCTGGCTGTCTAATAAGTAAATTAAAAAAGGAAAGATGCTGTTCTTTAAGCGCAGCTTTTTTCATGTTGAGAGCCCACAAGTACAGTTTTGAGGATGTTCCAAATGGGATACATTTTTGAGGTTTGGAGTCTTGCTGTTGCTATGAATTGTACTTTGAACAATTTAATATTTTGGACTGATATGAACTCCTACTAGGTACTCTTTCTTTGGGTCAAACACCCCTGAAAACGGGGAAAATCTGTATTGAATGGAAACCTCAGTGTGTTTGGAAAGTGCAGAACAAGAGAAAAAAAACTCATGAGCAACCTATTTTTGCCTTTTTATAAGTTTTAAAATTAATGTGGTTGGGAAGAAGGAAGAAATAGGTTGCATTTTTGTAAGTGAACTTGAGAGGTAAAGTATTTCCTCTTTTATACTGTACTGAATAAGACACATGGCTTCTTTGCTGATCCAAAGAAAAGCAGATTTAATTGGGATAAGGCAAGAAAAAGAAGTGGTTAGAAAACCATTCTCCTGTGTTGGAAATCAAAATTGACAAGTTATGGCAGCCCTGACATTGCATANTATATTCTTTTTAATCAAATTCAATTTTATATTCTTTATTTTCTGCTCTTCATAATGCATACATTTTACTTCTATCTTAGAGCTTTGGAATTTTCTGACATCCAGGGCAGATGGTGCTGGTGGGTCATGATGGTTGTGATGGGGAAACAGCTTTTCTCTGAGCTGATAGCTGAAAGTTAATCAGGAGCAGGACTTACCTCCCAAAGTTACTCTAAGGGTGCTGGTAAGAAACACAAAGAGTTGGCATGTGCTGTGCTTTGGCTTAGGGAAAATGAGGAATGTGACTCTTCCTTCCTGTTGGTTGCTGAGCAGACCTGGATTCTTGCACCTTAGTTACTGCTTATCTTTTGTGCTGCCCAATAGTTTCTATTATGAATTTGCATGAATTTTTCCACCCCATGCAGACAATGAAAAGTGCACTGAAATGACCTATATCTATGTACAGTGTGATTCTTGGGAAATACCAGTGGGAACATGGAGATACTTGGTGTCCTTCTCCTCAAGAAATTAAGTCCATAGTGTACAGGGTTAGTGCAGTACCTGGGCCCCCTTAGGAGTGGCAGAGTGCAGTTTTGTTATGGGGAGCATGGTTCAGTATGGGTGCTGAGACCATTCCTTGGAGGAAGAGGTCTGACCAGTAGACACACATGGGCAGTTAAGGCAAAGCGCTCTTGTTCATGATGTGATGTTACAAGGTGGAACTGCTTTATCACTCCTGTCTGCCGTAGATGGCTTTGTGTTCCCTATTGCCCTGACAAGGAACAGTCATGGTGATCAGTGTCAGAACTAGCTCACACCTGCCTTTCTTAGACATAGAATTTTAGTTCTTTCTCATCCACCAGGCCAGAGAACTGTCCAACAAGAGGTTAGCTCAGAAGAGCAGGCCCAGTTATTGTCCTGCACTTCTCAGCCTCTTGTATATCGCGAAAGCTTGGGCTGCCAGGCATGTGCTGAGCCACATGCAGCAGTCTCAAAGGACCGTGCCAACTAAACGAACCCCAAGCTACCCGTTTGCCATCTGAATCACTGAAAGGCAAAGCACAGTGGCTTGCTTTTCTCTGGGGGCCTGGAGCAGGAGAAAGTGAGCCTTTCTTTCACAGCTGTAAGTGCCAGACACTTGCCCCTTCGAAGACGAGATTTCCCTTGAGGCAAAATTCTGATGTTTCAGAGCTGAGAAGCAAAGATTATCTTCGATGCCATGGAAACCAAACAAAGATCAACAGTACTGTGTTACTTTTCTTGCCTCAACAAAAATTCAGCAGTGCCACCCTCAAGGAGACCATCCTTAGCAACCACCCTGCTGCTGGCAAGTGCAAATGGTGAAGAAAGGAGCAGAAGAAGAGCTGTTTGGAGAACCCTTGTCACTGTTAAAAAAAGGTTGTGGGCAGAGGGGTTAATGATGGATAGAAGATTTGTTAAGGCTGAAAAGAAACCAAGGGAGCTGATGCAACTGTGACCATGAACTGAGAACTCACTTGACAGAGTCTTGTAAACACTGAGGAAAGCCTTGCTGTGACCCATAAGAGTAGGAGTTGTGGGAACAGCTTCTGGAGCTGGTAAACAGGCATGTACACCTTCTGGAAAAAGAGGCTGAAGCAAATGCTGTCCTTCTCTTCCTCTTTTGGCACATGTAGCAACTTCAAGGACTTTCTCTTTGACAAAAATTCTGGAGAACTGTGTAATGGCAGCAGTGGGTCATTTTGCGCATTCTCAAGCTGCATCTTCTCCTTTGCCCCTTTATAAATAGCAGCTCTGGGAAGCCACCTCCAAGCCTGACAGGGAGCTGCAACAACAGCCTCTGAATCACAATAGAATGACCCTCAGAGAGCTGAAGTCTTACATAGCTGTCAGCTGCAAAGACCAGCACAGCTCTCTTTACAGGCTGTGTGTCCATTTTACCTTCAGTTGTTTTATAAAGCATATTTTTTCTTATTTGAAATTAATTCTGATTCTACTTATGCCTAACTTCTTATATTCAGAGTTGTTTCTTTTTGCACCATTATGAAATCTGTTGTCTTTTAAAATGTCAATTATTTTTGATTTTCAAAGCAATTTACTAACAAGAGGTATGTACAAGCCTGATGCCCAAACAGAAGAAGCAGCCTTCATTCTTTGTGGTTTTCATAGGATACCTTCCTAAAATTCTCATTAAATGTGCATGAAAATTACATGAAGTATAAAGAAAATGCACTGTTGTAGTTCTGTGAGATATAAATTTAACATTAAGTAAGAAATTCATTGTCAAGGCTTTCAAGATCACATCCAAGGTGTGTCCCAGCCTCACGGAAGATGCACTGAGGGCCTTCTGAAGCACACTGTAGTTCTGTATGGTTCTGATGCAGGCAAAAATGCAGCCTGCCTTTCTCTTGGTGCAGAGAGAGGAAGGGACCAGCATGTTCTACCAGCCCAGGAGATCTGGAAGCACTTTCATACCCATGAGGCAGATACCAGCATATCTGTCTCAAAACAAGGCATCTCCTTGCTGCAGTTGAAGGTCTGGCCATATATGCTGCAGGTATATCATATATTATTATATATAGTTATTACATTAATCAGATTTCGACCTCTGAATGGCAAGGGTAGATCACATCTTGATGTGCGGCTCTGCACTGCTGTTCATGAAAGTTCTGCTATCCTGAGGACCTGTGGTGAATGCTGTCAAAGGCAGCATTAGCACTTAAATTAACAGAGCTTTCTGAATGAAAGAATGAAGAGATGAAAATAAAGATCAAATAATTAATTAGAGGGAAATCTAGGGAAAACAGCAGTTGTGCTGGGAAAGCTCTGACAAGACAGTGCAAGATGCATCATTGCTTGAGCACATGGGCTGCTTTGAGCAACCAAAGTAGGTCCAGGACCAACTATTCCTCATGTTTCACTGCATCCTGGGAAGTAGAGGGGTGCAGGGAACTTCCAAGAGATGCTGGGATGCCCCAGCCCGAGATGTACAAATGATGTGGTTCTTGGTTTTGTCCAGGAACTGGATACATTGATCCTTGTGAATTTCTTCCAACTCAGGATATTCTATAATTTCCCATTAAGTTGTGTCACTGGGATAGGATAGTGCTCTTGCCTTACAGGGGGTTAACATGAAAGGCCTTTCCTCTTGCCTCTCTGGTGGTGTACTTCCTCCCTCTGTTCTTGTAACTCCTGGCCGTGATGCCAAAGCTGAGGGAAGAACTGTTACCACATTTCCTTGTATATCTTGCAAAACTAGAGATTTCTGAAGTCAAGTGGTGGCCACGAGCTGTTGACTCTTTACAGAGGCATCACAATCAGCATCATCCTTTTCTACTTGTAGTTAGCACTTTATGGCCAAAGGGTCGTGGTGGGAGAGGAGCTAGTGATGCCAGTCCCAACTCAGATAAATCCAGCAGTGCAGCTCAGAGTGTGGTCTGGAAATACAGGGCCTGACCACAGGAGAGAAGATTCTGGGATACCTGTGCAGCATGCCAAGCATTTGGACAGGCTGCTGGAGGCCTTCTTCAGGCAGAGGTAGCCTGCCACTTTCTTTAGGTTATAAATGTGTTATTTCTGAAGGCAAGTGAAGCTTTTGACTTTTTGTTACCCTCTTTCCTGTATTTTATTTAATTCCTCTCTTTTTGATGAGAGCAGTATTTTTTAGTTATTTTTCTTATTGCTACCTAGATCCTGAGTCTGGATTTTTACCCTATTCAGAGGAGCAGGCAGTTTCATAGACTGCTTAATTGCTGTAGTTCTGGGATTTGGGTATTTAGGGTTTGCTTCCAGCTTGCTTCACAAGAGAAAGTGCTGCCTCCCTATCGCTGGGCTCCACTATTACACTTGACAACAGTGAAACTAAAGAGCAAAAAGTAACTTGAAGCTGATAAAAGTGAAGAGGCTCCTGGGAGCTGTGGAGATTTGGATGTGATTGTAAATCCTTTGAAGGTAAGAAGTTACTGTAGAGTGCATATATGAAAAACAGTGTGTGTGTGCAGTATTACTGACTGTGCCACCGTTGGTCATATTTTAGAGAAGACCCTAAAATACATACATTGGGGTTTTTTTACTTTTAAGACATAATGGGTGCAGAAATCTGATTGTATAGCATTACTAGACAACTATTAACTTCTGTAGAGATGTATGAACTTAATTCAGCGTTGAAATGTTATTCATAAGAGAAAAATTTAAAAGCTTGATTGTTGAGGAATGGCTATAAAATGTAATAGCAAACAGATAGAAGTAGAAATCTTCTATAGTATTCTAGAGGATTTGGAAATGTTTCCATTAATTGTATTCCTTAGAATGCTTTTGAACTCTTATAATGAATAAATGTTAGTGCAACTCTTTGTTTCAAAGGAAATATTTGATTATTGCAGAAAAATTGCACACTCTCAAAATACTTTCAACAGCTCACTGCAAGATGGAACCTCAATTAGGTTTGGAGAAAAAAGGTCTTGCAGAGTTTTTGTTTGTTTTTTTTTTTTCTTTCTTCCTCCTTCCTGCCGAAGCCTTTAGTTTTATATTGTAGAATCTGGGCTCTTTTCTCCTAAATGCTGTTGGTACTCCTGCTTGACAATGTTTACCTTACAGAAAAACTATAAGATCCAGACAAATAAATGAACATAAACATTGAGCCCATAAAAGCACACTTTTCTCCATGCTTTTGGAACATGTGTTTATAAGCCTTTCTTTTGGATTTTGTGGGTAATGCTTAAATAAGTACTGATTTTTAGGAAGGAATTATGAAGGAGGGAAGGTTGTTGACTGGCAGCACAAAGGGACCCAATTCTGGGGGAAGCTTTGAGGGGTTGCTTTGGCCCTTGATACCACAATAAAGGTATCAGGAGATAAAAACGAGGTGGGGAGCAAATGGCAACGCCTCGTACAGCATCTTGGAGTTTATGATCACAAGTGCAAAATTTTTGATTTTCCCTGTTAGTTAGGCATTTCATCCACAGCATAATTGCTTGGCAGCCATATTCCTGTGTGATATAATTGTTGAATATTGTCTCAGGATGCTGACAAATTTAATAAACAGCTTAGAAGCCTCAAAATAAAGGATTTTCACCTTCATCTTCTTCCTTTGAACTTTTGTGTGATAGAAATGTACTTGGGGAAGTCATGTTAGGCTTAAAAGGAGTTTGGCTTTCAACAGCTTTGCAAATGAAGTTACCTTATTTGTGAGGAAGGGATACAGGTCTGTGGTTCTAGTAGAAGCTGCATGTTGAATTTTTGGAGGAAGATCTAATGAATTCTCTCAGTTGGCAATCAGAAACTTCTGAAAATGTTTGTTAACGTGCCAGAGGTATATAGGATGCTTAAGAGGTTGGTCTTTGTCCCAGAAGACTTCCAGTTGAAACCCTGTTCCCTCCTTGGACATGCCAGCTTTGAGTTTGCCCTGAGAAACTGCAAAATATCGCATGGACAAAAATCTATGCATATTAACTACTTGAATAGTTAGCATCTGCCAATTTTCTTCCTGTGGTGGTAATTTCTAGATTAATGATAGATAGCTAGCTACCTTTTTCTGAGATAGTTTTAGGAATTGTTTCTGTTGTGCATCTTATTATTAAGCGTATTTCATAAAGCTCACCAGAGAGCAAGAGAACTCTGTTTATAATTCTGTATTTTTTGTTCTTCAGACTTAAAAAGCCTCTAATTTGCTTTCTCCTCCTCAGTGATCTCTGAATTATTTTGTACCCAGAATACCTGTAAGGCTTTGATTGATTATTATGATGTGGTAAGAACTGAGTAATCAATTGCTAGGTTCCATTAAGCATAGCCAATGTAAAAATTCATTATTTTTATCTTTTTAAAATTTTTGGTTTCTGTGTTATCTCGACTTTTATTTACTTGCAAGTTGTTTTTTTTTCCCCCCACTAAGGACAAACAGAAAACTTCTCCTTTCATCTTCACTCTCTCTGATTTATGATAAATTTAGTTTCCTTCGGCCTGGCATTTGCTTCAGCAGGCAGTCTTCCTTCAAGTACCACCCTGATTGATGTGTAATCTTTGATATCTTCCATTAGCCTCCAGGATCACTAAGTTCAAGGCCCTCTTGGAACCTAAGGAGCCCTGCCGAGGAACTGAAGACCTTCAGAGTCCTTGGGGTGATTGACAAGGTAATTCTTCAGTGTCTCTTCAAGAATTCAGTCATAAATCGACTGCATGCTGACATTTTGTCTTTGAAGCTGTGGATCTTAAGGATATGAAACAAAAGGGGAAAATGACTCAAATGCATCTGCACTTTAAAATAACAAAAGTAGAAGAAAAAAAGGCTTTTATCTAAGCAATTCATGTAAGGTCATGCAAAATGTATTTGAGCTAAAGGATAAGGTACATGTTTGGTGGCATTCAATAGGATGAGACCTGTTTTTCAAAAATGAAGTCATGGTTACAATACTGGGGTAAGGACGAGTTGATGTATTTTCAGTTGAACAATCTGGTGGATACTTGAAATACAGAAGGGTAGAAATTCCTAATTTTCAACTCTTGAAATGGAGTCTGGTGACACACATGGTTCCCTGAGAACTTGGAATTGAAATCTATTGCCAAGACAGAGATTCAGCAATGAAGCCAAACACGTTTTTGAGTCATGCAAATAATGTCTTCAAAAACCTCGGGATAATACCTTTCTGTAAACAGTAAAGGACCATACGGAGTTTTTGCAAGCCTAATTAAGAGACCAGAAGAATTGTTGCATTGTTTTGATAATGCTAATTAGCATTACCTTACCAAATACTTTTAAGATGATGTATTATTATTCACCAATGTGACAGTGGCTAATTCAGACTGTAATGGCTCATTTCCTTTTTGCTGTGCCAAGTCCCTTGTGCCTTTTGATAGTTCCTTATGTGGTCCCTGGTTTGTGTGTGAGATACTGATGTGCGGTCAATTTATGCATTTGGAACATGCATCAGAAAACCCGTACTTTATCTCTTAAGGTCTGCGTTTCTTGGTTTCTTTTTCTTGTTGCACTAAACCTAGCTATTGGGACTGATTTTTGTTTTTCTTTCCTTCTTTTGTTGTAATTGTGTACATAAGTTGATAACTTCTCAGGGGGCAAAATATACATTAGGTATTATGGTTGTTTTTATGGCACACAAGATTTTCGCAGCTCTGACTTCATATTCATTGCATCTTCTTTCCTCAGTTGTAAGTACAGAATTTAGCCTGTATTTTACTCTGTATATCAGAGAGACAGGTTGGAAAGGCCACCTATCTGTTGCATCAGTAGGTGCTAACTAAATTACTAGCCACTAAATGGATGCAGTAGACATGGATTTTGTGAATTAATCTGAAAATGTGAGCCTGCAGAAGTGTTGGAAATGGATCAAGGAAGACCTTTAACTGTCTCAATTCTTGTGTAAGAATAATGAACATCTACTGGAGAACATTCTTGATCAGAGTGGAGTCCTTGATGGTGCCAGATCTCCTTAGATCTCTCTGAGCAGAGTTTCAGTAAGTGTTCCAGGTGTGACCTAACATGTCCAGATCTTTGAAGCAGAAATGGGAAGAATCAGAGTTCTAATGATGACAAAAATACAAGATCTGTAGTGTTGGAGATGCGTGTGAGAAGTAACGGGCCTGTGGATACCGCTGGTATTCTCATGTGTAAACAATATCATAGGTCTCAGAGTTCATGTTTTATTATTGTGTGGAAAAGGGAGCCATATTCTTTCAGTCATCTTTGTACTCTGTGTTCCTACTTTTACGTTCTCCTTGTTACAAACTTAGTCTTATTCTGAGTATGCTGCCTTTTTTTTCCTATATTTCTAGGTGTTCATGAAGCTGTGAGCCAAATGGAAAACTGCTCTAAGCCCAGATGTTCAGAGCATGTTCTGTTTGGGTTTATAATGCATACCAAAAATGCTTGTGAATATGACGCAAAAGTGTGCGTGTGTGTCTGTGTTATGGAGATGATGCTCTTGCCTTTGGTTTCAAGCACCATCTTCCTTCCTCACCATCACTGTTACTTGTCTCCTTCTCTGCTTGCATAAGCCCTAAAGCTCACATCATGGAGAAATCGAAATCAATGTGTAAGTATCCTTGCTGGAGCCAAGTAGATGACATAGCATGCTTGTTCTTGAAAATGGATTTTAATTTTCAGAGCCAGCATTGAAGATGCCTTTCTTTTGGGCATGAGGCTGTAATTGATTCAGCATCATGCAGAGTTTTGCCTGAAAATACTCTTCTCTTCTAACCCTGAGGTAGCTGCTTTTGTTTCATCAGAAAATGGCTGTGTGGATAGTGATGAGCCACTGGCATTGTAACTGGTGGCTTTCCTAATCCCTAGCAAGACTGGCTTAAACACACTGTCTTAAAAATGGTGTTGGTTGGTTTGCAGACTTGTTCTCCCACTGCTGAAGCCCAGAGTGGTGTCTGCCTGCTACAGTGCTGCCTCAAGAAAACCAGCTGTTAACTTTCCCTCCATCAAATGCTGAAAGGTTTAGTGCCTTCCCTTAGAGTAATGTCACTCTTTGTTCTTCTTTTGAAGCCTCTTGAAGTGTTTTCAATTGGCTTCATTTTCATAGACAAAATGCTTGTTGCAACCTGAAACTTTTTGTTTGTTTGTTTGTTTTTTTTCCCAAACTATGTTAGACTAGGCAGAATGGTTAGATATTTAATTTTAGCCTAGTTTATTTCCAGTATGAAATCTTTCTTTCCCTATTTGCTCTTTCACCTTTCTTGTCATCTTAGTAATTTTTGTTGTGTCAACGCTTTTCTGTTGAATCAGAGGGAGTTAGAGATTTTAGGATTATTAAACTCCTTAAATTGTTGTGAAAATTTGGAAAAGAATGACCGTATCTGTACCTTGCCTCCCATCCTTCTGCTTCAGCTCTCGTGCAAAGGCTGTGGTATAAATCTGACTGTTTTAGTAGACCAAAGATGACCTACACTTTGCTTGACAAACGCAATTTTCTTGAATTCTGCTACTACTGTGGTTTGCTCACTTCATGGTGTCAAAAGTTAACAAGGTAGAGTTTGCAGGTATTTTATATGTTTATTATGTGGAAAGTATGCCTGTGACTAGGTTTCTGAAAATAGAGGTTTAAGCTAATTATAAAGGTGGCTTTTGTCCTGCAAACATTGTGGAATCTGAGGTGCTGCTGATTGGGCAGCAAAGCTCTCATTAGTGTTACCAGAGGTACTACATTAAAAACAAACTAATACCTAAATATTTTAGCTGCTGTTATCACCAGCCAAGAATGATCAATTATTTTATCAGTTCATGTACCTTAAAGCAGAAAACTTCTTTTTGGAATAGGAAAGAGTTTTGCTTTCAAAATTTGCCTAATTAAAAATCAAGGTTGCAGATTCTGTGCTGAGTTTCTGCCCTAGGCAAATCTTTCCTTTGAAGCTACAACCAGCCCCTAAAGAAACGACTTTGTTACGGTGCTGCTGGATACCTTCACAATGCTGTTTCAAACCCAATTTCTTATTCTTTAGAACCCTCTGTTATTTAGATTCATTCAATTTAAAGATTCAGCTTGAAAGCAGAGTGCATTAAGTAATAACTATGCCTCTGTAACCAATGACTGTCTTTTATGTCTTTTCTGTCCCCTCCCCTGGTCCCCCATCAAGCCACACTGTCTGTACTGGCACTGGTGTGACTGTGATCAGTTCTTCCACAGAAGTCTATACATTTGAGCTTGTTGTTCAATACACTGTTTGTCACACTTTATTATGAAACCTTAAAAAATAAAATACTTTCATCAGGGCCTTACTAAAATTATTTTGGGAGTTTCTGAAAAGGATTCTAGAGGTAGATAGGGGGTTTTTTTAAGAACTGGAAGCAGTTCTGTTAATCTTGAGTATAGGGATTTTTTTGTGGCTCTTGTACTGTCTTGGGAGGTCATAATTCAGGTGGTAGTACATTTTGATGAATCATCTTTAAAAATATGCAGAAAAACCAGATCAGTATTGCTTATTTTTAAAGTGTGATTACTACTTGTCTGCTTGATGAGTGACAGTGCTAAAAAGCAGAGATGTTTAGAATATATGTTGACTTCACATGCATAACCTTCAGACCCACAGTTGAATTCAAAAAGGTTATGGCTAGCTTTAATGAAATTTAATCAGAGGGCAGGAGAAATAGGCTCTTCTTACAGCACTGTGTGCATTGTGTTTGAATAACAGGACATAGGTAGCTATGTTCTCTTAGTGTTTGTTAGAAACTTAAATATTTGGCCTTTTGAGGTGAGATTAAAGAGTGTTGCAGCTGTGAAACTGAGTTGACTGGACCAGATGTTTTCTCTCACCTGGCTCTGAGGTACACTCTGCCAAGTATCTTTAGATCATCTTATGGGTTTGAATGAGTGGCTGTGTGTGCATAAGAGGTGTGGGGGAGAAGAGAGCTGTAATAAACATACAAACATGGCATAATGGAAAATAGAAATGGCAAAAATGGTTGAAAATCTGAAACAGAGTAAAAATAGTAACTATTCATACAGATAAACTTTTAAGAGCTGGTTATATATTTTGATAACCTTTTTGGTTTCTTAAGTGATTTGCCAAGTCCTACAAAATCAAATCAACTACAGAGTTATCATCAAAACTGATTTCTTGGCTCACTACCTTCCCTTCCCTACTGCTGTGGCATTATTCCTCGCTGCAGTCAGGTTTCAAGCCCCACGTAACAAAGCTTGCTCAACTTTAAAACACAGTCTTTCTGCCAGCTAGTTAAGAGTCTTGTCCCTTCCCTGCCCTCAAACACCTGCCACTTGTTTTCCTGAAATCTTTCCATTTATACTAATCTGAACATTTCTGAGTATTTGTTGTTACAGCCTTTAGTATCTCTCTAGCTTTTTTCTTGTTTGTCTCACTAAAATTTCTTTTGACTTTAGTGAATGTTTTTATTTCATCTGACATAAAACAATCCTAAGATTTGATAGAGTAATGCAAATTTTGCCCTTGCCTTTAGAAAATAGAAATTATGTTATTGAATGTTCCTGTGCAGGCTGAACTGTATGCATCTTCTGACCTCCAGAAAGAAATAATTTATAGTTATTTTCTTTTAAACCAAAATTATTTAAGTTTATCTTCCTAACTGCTACTAAGTACATAATTGGTGCCAGGCAATTACTCTGCAATGCCAGTGGCATTTCATATTGTAAAATGCATTCTCTAGTAAAACTTGCCATATGTATATATTTTCTAGGTTAATATTTCACCATTTGTGATTTATTGACCAGTTTTTAGTTTGCTCTAAGAAAATAGACTTTCCTCTCTGCTACCAACCAACTTAAAGTATATAAAAATTCAAATTTGAATATATGCTGCTTTCTTAGCATTTTCATTATTTAAAGCTGCACCGTTTGTCTTATAAGTATGCTATTGTTGCAAGGCATAGAATATAAGAGCTGTAAGTTCCTTGGAATAATGGTTTGAAAGGAGGAATAATTGCAAACTGAAGATAATTCATATTGCACAGGTACAAGGATAAGCAATAATCACATTTTTCATACATATTTAGCCAAATGTAATCTCTTTTTGTAACAACAGAGGGAGACGAGTGAGAGTTTGGGTGGTGTAATCTGAAAAGTGACAAGAATAAATCTGTGTTAAATAGATCTTTTAATCCTGATAGCCTTATGATGGCTGGCACAGCTGAGTAGAGCAGGAGAAATTGCACCTCTGCTTCTGCCTTATCACCGTAACTGTGTCCTGGGTGTGGCACCAGCTGTGCGCCCGCTCCTGCTGAGGTTTTGTTGCAGTCCCAAATACTCATTCCTAGTATCTGGTGGACAGCTTGTCTCATTCCTTTTTGTCTGTCACTACCTGTAATGAAATTTTCCATCTGGTGGGGTAAATGCAAGGAAAAAATCCTAGATGATCATTTTGTACAGATTCAAGTTTGGACTTTTTTTAGAGTATGTATCCTGTGATAAAAGTACATTTGTTTAGTAGATATTGACCAGAATTAATAGATGGCCCACTGGTGACATTGGTACATGAAGTGTTTTCAGTGTAGTGCAGCAGTTTAATAACAAAATGGAGCTGGCTTTAAAGTAATCCCTTAGCTCTGGTTTGTCTTCAAAAAACCTTTCTGTTGTCTGATACTGCAGTAGGAGATCCTATTCCATTTCCTTTGATCGGGCACGAGCTATTTTTCAATTGTGTCAGTGAACTTAAAGTTGCATTTTTGTAAGCAAATGTATTGTTATGTTAAAAGCTGCTGAAGTAAATAAAAAGCACAGGTATGTTCTGAACTATGTCCTGAAAAAGTGGAGACTAGAAAAAAATCAGTATGAGATGCTGGATAGGGGAGAAGGGAGAGGAAGAAATCCCAGAAAAGAAAGGGGAACTGGGGTAGCAAGTGTCTGCAGTGTGACAGGATTCATACATTTATGTTAAAGTCATCCACAGGAGGGTGATATAGTTAGAGCAGCCCTTAGTTTCCCCCATGCTGTCCCTTGCGACCTTGGTTGGGTGCTCGATAGGGTCACTAATGGTTCGTCGTGTTCTTTTTTCCTGTTGACTTGCCTGTTGCCTGCCTCTGGGTCTGTGCTTCCCCTTATGCTGACTTCTGCAGTATTCCTTCAGTCTCTTATCTCAGGGCTTTGATGCATATGTTCTGAAGGTGGCCACCGTGACTTTGGGTGGCAGCAGATGGTAAACCTTCAGGCTGCCACCGGCTATACTGGTGTTAAGTTGGAAACTTAACGTTTGATGAAGAATCACTAGTGCATATGAAAGAGCTTTTACTGCAGAAATATCTTTTAATTAAAAAAAAAATTAGCATACTGAAACATTTGTTAATTTCTGTGCATTTAAAGGATCCTGAAATTAACTATTTTCTTAAAGCCAGATTATTGTTATTTACCAGACAAATTTTATTTTTCTCCAATTAGTTGTACCTACTATATTGAATTGAATTGAATTTATTTTCCACTAAGCTGTTGGATACACTGTAAATCAAATCTAAGAAGCTAATTTTTTTAAGTAGCTGCTGTCAGCATCAGAATTAACCCTTGATTTAGAGGAAAAAAAAAAGAGAAGAATTTACAAGTAGAAAATCCTATTTGGCATCATGGAGGGCTATTGCTATCTGCCACTTTACTGAGATGCTGTCATGAAGCGCTGCTGTGTTTGCTTGTTATTTGGGATGTGCCTGAGAGCTCAAGTGCTTGTACAAAATTAGGAATGTCTATACTGCTGAAGACACTTGTTTACATTAGATATTTATTTGTTGTAATTGCTTTTTGCATGTCAGTATTTTTGACTATGTTGAGGTTGTCATAAATGCAAAGAAATGGGGAAAGAATGAGTAAGCAATAGTGTTGTAAAAGCCATTGTGATATGTGCACCTTGACTCTGTTCATACATTAGTATTACAAATAGGATTTTGCCTTGTCCCTTTTTGTGTCACAATCTAGATGCCCAGTGCCCAGGAATGCTCTGCTGTGCATTCTCCCTCCTCTCTGAGATAGGATGCTGAATGTTACAGCTGATGGACTAGGGCCAGCTCATTGTTAGGAGATACTAAATATTACAAGTTACCCAGTAGTCATCATTGGTGTAAGAGCTTATATGAGCTAGAGTCAGCCTAGTCTAATGCCAACACCTCTGTGTGATCCGCTCTGGAGAAGACCTTTGGTAGGCCTCGGGGAGGTTGTTGTAGGGAATGCTCTGTGGAATCCCAGTTTTGTCCCATTGTGCCATTAGGGTAGAGATTTGTCAATTTGCCTTTTAAAAAGAAATTTTAGGGAAAAATATACTGAAACACTCCCTTTTGCAATGGGAGGGAAGTATGAAGGAATGCAAACAGGAAAGACATGTTGCACCTCTATCTAGGAATTGGCTGTAATGCATGTTGTGAGGAGGACAAATTGACATCTGGGTCAGTGGCAGCCTTAGTTAGACCCTTCTGCAGCAGCCTGGAAATGCATCCTAAAGCTGCTGACCTTTTTCTGCCCTTGAATGCATGATAAAAAATCAAGCAAATATACTTGTGACCCTATCTTTCCTGGACTTATCCTTTTCTGTAATTCAGTTTTCTGATAGCAGTTTTTTTCATTCATATAGTCCTTTAATTATCTGGAAGAATCTGGTTAAACCTCGTCTTCGTAATATGCATTCAGGCTGCTTTCGCTTGAAGCAGGTTTTTGATTTGGTGGGTCCACAGTCTGACAGGGCCAAATGGAGCATCACTAGATGAATTTCTGAAGTTACTTTTATGGCTCTTCCTGGGCTTCTTGGCATCCCTTTTGAGGTAAACAGTCTTGCAGAAAGGTTGACGCTGAATCAACAAAGAAATAATTGGCTGTAAAATGGAGCTGTAGATGGGATGTTAATCACTTGGGTATGATGCTTGATGGGAAGCAAAAGAAAGGAAGCTGAATAGTTAGACTGGGTAGTCCATCTAGGTAGTTAACCTCAAAGGCACATCGATACCAGTTGTTGTTATTGCAGTTATAAAACTGTAGCTGCTACTTCATTTGGATGTTGTAACATAACAGCAGATGAAGCTGGCCCTAAAGGGACCCGCTGTCTGCTTTGTTCACGTTAGTGGTCCTCATTCTATATGTCGTCTTATAGGGCGAGGGCTCAGTAATCTGTTCTGGTGCGCCATATGCTAATACAGTGCTGATAAGCAAGTATGAAAAATGAAAGGGAGGAATACATTAATTGTATTTGTGCAATAAGGTATGCTATCAAAGATAATTATTTCATGACAGTTTTAGTTATAGCAGTTGTTTTATCATGGAATAAAAGATGGCTTTAGGAGCCTTTTATTGGAAAGACAATTGTATCAAATTAGTACCAAATTAGATTTTTGTCTTTATAAAGGTGAGCAAACCCATGAGCAGTTTTTAAATTGGTGTCTCCTACTCTACAAATGAACAAATCCTGTTTGAGGGTTAAAGAAGCTATTATTCTGTCCTTTATGCTGACAGCTTCATTACTGATTGGCCTACTGTTGGTATTAAAAAAATGTTTGGCTTCTTATGATCTTTGTGCATGCAACTATAATATTAATATAGACCACGGAACTGTTCATTAAGAAATGACTTTAAATGAGGTTGATGCTTGTAAATCTGGAGAGATACAGATGTTAAATGCTGCTATGTCTTTTCTTATACAGCCGTATGGCTAATAATTTCCAAGTGGCTAAAGCTCTTGTTAGCAAGAGTGCTGGTGTGTTAAGAATGGCCCTATAAATAACTTTAAGAACTGAAGTTGAAGGTGCTTCTTTTAAAGACTATTGTTAACTAAACATTATTGCCAAACAGATGGAAAGCATTCACCAGCCTGATGTTTTTAGGTCTAATTATATTATCACCAGTCCTGTACAGCTCAGTTGAAGAGGTGTATCCAGAGGCCAATTTATAATCATTTAGCCAACACCTGTTTGGGAGATATTGACAGTCAAAGGGCACATAAAAAAAAAAATCACATATGTTCTCATATTTATTGCCTCAATGTGAACTGTGTCTGGGTACAAACAAACTTGGGAGAAGAGGTAGGAAAGTGACTGTATCCACATAGACATTTCCAAACCATTTTTATCTTCTTTTAGCATCTCTCGTAAACAGAATTTTTCTTTTCTCTTGTTCTGTTGGTTTTCTTTGATGGGTTGGTGTGGGGTTTTTTTTTAATTTTATTTATACACCTTTTGGTTAAGCAAGAATAGCAGAACCAGTTTTACAGTTATTTATTCAGTGGTTTTCACTCTTTCTGGAAGTCCCAAGTCGTTGTTGGCTGGACTTCGCGAACGAAGATCTTGGGATAAGCCTGCGCAATGGATTTTTTAAGTGAGGCACAGGGTGCGCAGAACTGGCCCCACTCCCTTTACTCCTGAGGCTCATCTTGCCACGGCCGAGCAGCTTGGATGGCGACAGCGAGTTCCTCCAGGATTCGAACCAGCGTCCTCAGAGGAGGAGCTGGCTCCACAGGCGGGGGCCTACGCCACTCGGCCAACGCCCGCCGCCTCTCAAGTGTAACATACAAACAGCAAAGCAATAATGTCAGGCTGTTGAGAAATCCTGGGAGCCCACGTGGGTCAGAGCACCAGGGGAAGACCTCGCCTTGTCCTCTCTGCCACCGAATGACACAAACGTGGCACTGCAGCCATGCCTGTAACACGAGCTGGGGCAGGCCCCAAAAGGTGGGAAGTCCCAAGTAAGAGACCTGAAAAGTTATTAGGCAGACTCAGTGGTCTGGGGATATCTGTCTTTCCTTACCCTGCCTTTGACATGGAAGCTGTGCGTTATTTCTTTGTCAAAAAATCTCAGTAACACTAACTTCTATTTCTTTATTTCTTTATTTTTTTTTTTAGTGTTTTGATTTTTATTTGTTTATGATGGTATTTTTCTTTGGTTTTTTTGGTTTGTTTTTTTTATTTTTGGTGGTGTGGGACTTTTTTTGTGAGAAGATGTAAACCGGCTTTTAAAATTGGGTGCAGCTCTAGTTAAAGGAGAGGTCTTTGAGATGGAGGTGTCAGCGACTGTTTCTTTTGGTGAAATTTGGTGAGAGAGAAATGCTTAGAAAAGACTTCAGTTCTTGCTGAGATGCACAAGGGAGAGGTGGAGGGCAGTGTTTTGAAGTGACCATCCCAGAGAGCAAAGGTTGCTTTGCTTCAGCCTCTGTTTGGGGAAAGTCAGCACAGCCCTGCCCAGAGAGCTCCCCCCTGGCCCAGCTCGCTGGGCCTTTGGCACGTCTCCACCTCACATCAGTGTGAGCACTGTATGGGAGAGATGTTTCCACAGTTCCCTTGGCAAGAGGAAAGTCAGCATTTCAATGTTAGACATCACCCTTTCAGAGAGAGCAGGGCATGGTTGCATCCCTGCCCCACACAGCAGGGAAATAAGGGAGACCATGTATTGTATTGCCCGTCAGTGTCCTCATGAATCCAACACCCTGTTACTCCTGACTATCATTCCTCTGCAAAAGTCTCTTTTGATGCAAAGTGACTTGGTCTTCACTGCACCTTGTCTGTTGACTTGGAGTTGCTGTGTCTTGCCTATTACTCAGAGTTGGATAACACCAGTGCTGTCATTGGAAGCCCTTTAGGAGTTTGATTTTTCAGCCTAAATATTTTGACGTAACTGTATGTGAATATTTATACTGGAAGTTGACAATGTCTGTTGTAAATAAACAGTGAGTGCACACTCTTGTTTTTGTTCCTAGAGGAGGGTTGAGCTCATGCTTGTGCTGCTCATGTGGCTGTCTTGCAGCTGGTGCTTTTCAAGCACATCTGTGTTCTCAGAGTTTGAAAACAATTAATTCCTGGGCAGGGTGATTTGAAGACTGAGATAGGGATGGTTCCAGCTTTCTAAAGATGTGGTTTCCTAGATGTATATACACACACACACACATATATATATACATACATATATTAAATATATTTTTGTTTGTTTTGTTTTCAACACATAAATAAATGGAGCTTGCTGAGAGTGTAGTTGCTGTTTAGTGCTTCTCTCATTGCTGTGTTTAAAGTGCTCTCAGCAGAGGTGATGCACTGCTAACAGAGATGCTATTTGCAGCTGTAGATGTTCTCTGTACAGCAAACCCATCCAAAATTTTCTCCCTAAATAAATCCTCTTTTTTTGTTGTTGTAACCTTACTACTAGAGATCTATATCCTTAGTCATATTTATTGCAAAAAAAAAAAATAAAAAATCCGTGCTGCAGGGGTTTATTTATTTAGTTTTTAAAATCATTGCTTATAACCTTCTTTGTAAGAATATTCAACATTAGATTTAAGAACTATGTTTTGTTAGCTTACTCATGTGAATCTTAAATATTTCTCTGAATACTTTTTGCTTAGGTTTTGCTTGTAATGGACACTAGAACACAACAGACTTTTATATTGAAGGTGAGTAAAATATTTTATTATTTATTAATAATAATGTATTATATGGCCTCTGAAATTACACCACCACGCAAAGATGAATTTGTTTGTAATATATAGAGTTATCCCTGCAATATAATGTTATAATACAATAAAATGTTACAATATAATGTAATACATAGAGCTCTATTAAGTGCACTGAAATTCTTTTTGTTGGCAATCGGTTGCATTCCCTTCCTTTCTCTGTAACATCCCTAGTGCTCAGATGTGCTCATTTAGTCACAAGAGTTGCCACTGGTTATTGAGGCCAACACCTTAGCAGGCTTTGGTAAAGAATCATAAATTTAATGTGCTGCTTAAAACATCTGTAAAGCCCTGGTGGCTCAGGACATGTGTAGGCTGCTGATAAAGGTGAAAATGCTTCTTAACCCAAGTACATCCATTACATTTTGTGTTTGGTCTTCTTTAGCTGAAGAATATGATAGTGGCCAAAGTGGATTCTGGATGAAATGTTTGACTGGTCTTATTCAAAATTGTTTCCTTATGTTTTACACCCATAGGCTGTGAAAATTGAGTTTAATGTTACTAACCAGTTGAATTAATGAGTAGTTAATTGGTCAGAATAAAATTTTTCACATTACTCTTTTATATTTTAGAAAGATCAAGAGCCGAATATACTCAGAGCATCTGTGATGCTGAGAATTAGTTTGGTTATGGGTATTGTTACGTGGTCGTTATTTCAGGCTCCCTTCGACATGAATTCCACTGCTGATGGCAGGAAGGGCTGAAAAAGCTGTGTCCCAAACATGAAGCTCTAATCAGTAGTTAACATTTTGTAACTTTGCTTTGGATTTGGCTTATAAACCTGCCTTAACTTTGTGCCTTTGAAATTGTTTTTCTTAAGTATGTGCAGGATACAGCAAACCTGTTTGTTCCTCAGAAAGGTTCATTGGTGAATATTTTATATTAGAACCCTTCATCCACTGGCAGATAGAGTAACATTGAATTTCCCATTTAGCTGCCCATGTTTGTCAATATTGTAATAGGTCACACTATTGACATAATTCTTTTTCTTTTTTTCTCTCCCCTCCCTTTCACCCTCCTACGTCAATTTTTTCACTTCTGGCAAACTTCATCTCTGTGTTACCTCCTAAAAATCATTGCCTCTCAAGGAGACTAATCCTTTCCTTTCCTTTTTGTTATGGTAGTTGTTGTCTTTAGTAAAGTAAAATGAAAATGTGATGATTACCTGTAAGGCTAAGGTATTCTTTTGTCTTTAGAATTTGAATTGAATTTTGTTAATAGTGTCTTTTGGTCGCACACAAAAATAAAATTTTAAAAAAGGTCACAGGGAAATAACTGAGTGTCATCCTGATGACTTAGTTTGAGAGAGATTCTAATAAAAACATTGACCCATGTAATTGATTTTAATGGCAGCTTTGTGCCATCTTCTGTTCTCTGGAAATGCGCCAGATGCCATCAGCACAGCCTCGGGGGACCGAGGGGCATAGAGCAGCAGATGAGTGGTTTCTCTGAAGCCCAGAGTAACTCGGATAGATTAGTTTGCTTGATAAACACAGAGCACAGCAGGCTCCAAAGGCAACTGAGGGTACAACTGACCTTTTTGTTCTCTGTCAGGGTCTAAGGAAAAGTAGTGAGTGCAGCAGGAGCAGAACGACCATCATCCCCCGCTGTGTGCCCAACATGGTGTGTCTGCACAAGTACATCATCTCCGAGGAGTCTGTCTTTCTTGTGTTACAGCATGCAGAAGGTTTGTCTCTCATTTAAGCATATTGTTGAAAAGAGTCAAAGGTTTAAGTTTTAATCAACGGTACATTTCATTGTCAAATTAATCTCTCACACATATAGCTAAAATATTTTTACTGTGTCTCAGAGATGTCACGTAAGACACCACGCTCCCTTCCTCTGTCCCTCCCCTTTATTCCCCTCTCATTCTGTAGTGGATCTGATTTCTGTTTCAAATGGCCTCAGATCCTGATGGGTTACTTGAATTGTAGTGATATTGAAAGCTTCCAACTGTTTATTTTCTGCAAGAGAGGGAATGCAACAACTATCTGCACATTTACAGTCATCTCCCAGAGATAAAGTCTTTGGCTACTTTTGTAAACTTTGGCTAGTAAATCTTTTTAGTATCTTCCAGTTAAAATTGCAAGTATTTACACAAGAATTTAATAGCTCCTCTAAAAACCATGAACATTTGCTTGTTGGGTAATAGTGCATAGTTATTCTGATCTGAATTTTTAAGAAAATAGCTAGTGGCATCGCATAGGGGTTCAAAGCAGAACCACAGAGTTGTGCCTTCAAACTATTTATAAAATTCCTGTTAAATGTGCAGGGAACAGGTGGCACAAAATAATTACATTTTGATTTTTTCGTCTAACACCTGGATTTAAATATTCCCTAAATGTAATTACCCATATTTGTTTAGAATGAGTGCAGAATATAAATTTCAGGATTGCTGGTAGTTCTTTTTTTTTGTTAGGAAATGTTAATAATTCAGTCAGAATGGATGATGTGAAGGACCTAAGCTGACTGAGAAGATAATTTTATTGCATTGAATATGGTTTCTTTTTTCCCCCTAATAACTCAGATTTTGGTTTTTTCCTAACAGTTTGTCATATGAGACTAGTTAAAGTTAACTTTGCAACATGAATGACTGTTTCTGCAGTGCATAACTTGATTTTGCCATGAGCAGTGATGTATGAAGAAAAACCCCACATTATAATACTATCTGATGACGATATTGAGAGTTTACAGTGCTGCTCTCTACAATGCTACTTTTCTCAAGGTGTGTGTATTTTGGCAGAATATCTCGGAGGCTCTCACCTGAACTGCAATCTCTGCATAAGCTGGTACATTTTGGAGAAAAAAATATTTTTTTAAAACCCACAAATAAACAAACCCCAGACCAAACAAAATCACACCCACAACCTTTGTCAGATACCAACTGCTCTTAAGGGCAACATAATCAAAGGATTGGAGACAGGATAAGTTAGTAATTTAAAGAACTGTTCCTAATATTTGTGCACTTTCTGAAGGTCTACAGGTTTGATCTTTTCTTCAGGAAGAGTGTTCTTCCTCAAGACAAAGGGAAGAGTGGGTGAAGTAGTAGTGGAATTTGGGGGGAGAAGTGATCCAATGTAAGAATAAAAATTTTAAGGAAGGCCTAATGTGAACAGTTGATGAAGATGATCTCCTGGAGGTGATAATTTTATTGTGACAGTGTAAGATATGATAAGAGCATTTTGATTTAAAAATAGAAACCTCAGCATTTGGAATGTGTGGAGTGTTATCCTTAAAAAAGAATGCCTTTCTTTTGGTCATCTTCAACATGGTCACAAATCCATTCAAATGTGCTTTGCCTGAATGTCTCGCTTTTACCAACATTGGCCTGTAACATGTTTTGACTTCTGTGGCGGAAGGATTTTTAATTTACTAAGTGCCTTCTAAATCAGGTTTGTGCAACACACAGCCCTGTGCAGCACCCTACACCATTTGTTTAGTTTGCCAGCAGTGAAGATGGTGTCTTGTAAAGCATCCTCATTTTGTCTGGCCAGGCAGGAAATGTATGCTTGGAGGCAATCACAGCTGTGTTGCCTCTCTCTCAGCTGTGGGTCAAAGCCATGTGAGTAGGAGACATGGGAAGTAGATGGCTTATTTTCAGGTGGATTTGGGAGAGGAGGTGCCAATGAGTTATGAGTGCTTCCTACAGGGAGAGCTTTGAAGGAGAACAGTGGGTGGGGAGCATAGAAGAAGTGGGCGAGCATTGCAGAGAGGATGGAGGACTGGCAGGTTGTGCTGGGGTGGAAGGGGAGAGCTGTAGGCATTGGAAGGGATTTTGACTTGGATGAGAGCTGTTGTTGATATTACACAACACATGAATTCACTTGACTTAGACACTTCTGGTTGTAAATTGTGAACTGTGTAAGGTTTTCCCTCACTTTCTGGTAAAGCAGGAAGTAGTTTGGAAGTGGATTCACCTCTATCCCTCTATCCTTGTTTGCTAACCAGTCATAAATTATGATGTGCTGTGACGACTTTTTCCTGATTACCAGGGTATTAACAAAGTTCCATTAAGGATAGTCTCCTGCTTCCATGATCTTACTGTCTGGGCTCAGAACAGGCAAAGGGAGAGGGAGAGTGATATATGATATTGTAAAGAGGGATAGCTGGGGTACAAAGTGATGAATAAATTGCCTAAGAATCCATACAAAAAGTGTATTGCAGGTGTAGGGCCTGATCCCAAATCCCTAGGTCAATGGCCAATGCACCTCACCCTGTCCCAGGAGACTGATGCTGGAAAGTGATTCAGGAGAAAGGCTTCTAGCTCTATTTGAGTAAATCATGAATAAAAATAGGGTTTAAATTATGCTGTACTGTATGCAGGGACTTGTCCTACCCCACTGATTATGGTCTTGATCATCTCAGTCTTATGTTAGTAGCACTCACCCTTTAAATTACAAGGATAATACTACCAGGAATCCCTACAGGTAAAGCAATCTTAAAATTTTGTCCATCTCATACCAAAAATGAATAGAGAAGGTGCTTGTAGTTAATGTGTTGGAAAAGGATAAAAATTTCTAGGACTGTACTTCTTAAGTGAGAGTCTCTTGAAATTTAATGTCGTGACTTTATGAATGCTCTTAACATTCATACTCCAAGTAATTCTATTCCAATAGGAAAGAAGATTCTGCCAGTCAAATTTGTAAGTGATGCTAATTGATGATGTTAGGTATGCTAGCTCCACTATTGTGAAGTTCAAGGGTAAAATATTAATTTAAGTGGGCAATGGCTTTTGTTATAAGAAATTCAGAGGTTTTAATGTTATGTGTGAGCATTACTGGGTTTTGTATGGACTTCTGCAAGCTTGAACACAGACTCAAGATTAAGACTTTTTTACTTTTATTTTTCTCTTGATAAGTCGTGATGTTGTTCCGTGCTCGCAATTGGTGAGTGAGATCTTGGGTTCTCTAACAGACTTTTCTCACAGCCACAGTGGAGGCTTCAAGGATACCTCAGAAGCACTAAAGTCCATAAAGTTATCTTGTAGCTTTGTTGGAAAGCACTTGGCAAGTCCTAGTGTGGTAGGGAGCCAATCTGATGTTAATAAGGCCTCGCTTCTTCTTGGCACTACTAACTCCAGAAATTTTAGAAACAGATGCTTCAAAAATAGGCTGGGGGGCTTCCATGGGACATCAAAGTTTAAGTGGCTGTTAGAAGCTGTCAAAGCTCTTTAAGCGTAAACAAGCTGGAGTTCCTATCAATCTGGAGAGCACTCAAGAAACTTCCTGCTGAAGAGGGTTGCTGCACGCAGCAATTGATAGACAGCAACACGGCAGTGTTCTGGCTTGCAAAGCTGGGGATTTGTTGTTAGGAGAGGAGATAATACTAGCTGTAAATATTTGATAGCAATCGGAAAATATAGGAAAGGTGATACGGTCCTTGGCAAGTGACTTTTTCAGGAGGCTGCTTTGAAATAATAGCTTTTGCTCCAAGTGCATTGAAGTGGGAGCTGTGCCTAAACTAGCAAACTTTGTAGCACAGATTGACCAGCAGCAGTGGAAGCAGCCATATATATGTGACTCTGGTGCTTGTAACTGCTGTCATGTTAGAGATTAGGCAGGAGATTAGCTTCCCATTCATCTATATGCTGCAACTCCACCGTGGCTGCCACGGGGATGCTGTGAAACATTATTGGACCATGGTAGTGCCTGTGTGTCTGGTTCCCTTTTGGCTTAGAAACTGTGCAAACCTAATTTTATGTAGTCATTGTATTAACAGGATGTGGTTTACCAGTAGGCATGCCTTTACTGAAAAGGAGGACAGTGATTATTTGAAAACCATAAAAATGTTCCTTTGCCAGCAAGTAAGGCTATTAATTCACTTGAGGTGCATGATTTAGGATTGGTACTCCTGGTCATAAGCAAATTCTTATGTGATGATGTCGAGAGTTGGGCTCAGTTTTGGAGAATAATTCAAGCAGATGTCTTTCAGTACTCTGTTTTTCTTCACTATCAGATTACAGTTATTTGGAAGCCTTTGACTTTGATTGGGATTTCCTAAATACAGTGACTGCTGCATTCTTAGCTGCATTCCAGTTCTGCCAGAATCGAAGTACATCATCCGTCACAGTAAACTCATGAGCCAAGCTAGCAAAAGCCATTGATTTATTTGGAATTTGTCTCCTTAGTTAGTCTTTCAAGATGTGAAGCAGAAATGGTAACTGTCTGAGCACCAGGTGAGGAAGAATATGACTGGTAATGAATTTTTCTTGTCAGCTAGAACAGAAACATATTTAGGAGGCTAAATTTGCTGATTTCTTAAGTTTTGTTTTATCCTGTGATATGTACTGTATAGTCTCTGTATTTTGTTTTTGATCTCCCTGCATCAAGTGCTCTTAATAAACAAAAAGGCTGTAGAAATTTTTGAAAGAATATAAAATTATTATGGAACTAACAAGATTCCTAGTCAGCTTCATCATTTGGTCACTTTATGCTGAATTTCCTGTTGATTATTTGGGACCCTAACTTTTTAGATTCTGCCTTTAGAAGCAGAGGTATAACCTTCAGAATGTTAGACTATGGAATGCTGGTGAAGTATTGCACTTCCCATTGCAAATTTTTCATTGAACAACTGCTGAAGAATGTAGAGCTTGATAATTTTCATGTGCTAATAAAAACAGAGTGAACTAGACTGGTTGTAGAATCAGTCATGGCAGGAGAAAACAAACTTAATAATTAGTTACGTTAATATTGAACTTCTGAAATTGTATGAAACACTAATAAACCTTAGCTTTATACTGTAGCCTTTATAGTTATTTAGTCTATTGGACTATTTGGCAATGACTGAAGCTTACTTGTTTGGATTGATTTCTGTAATTTTAGTTTTTATAGATTCCTGATACTGTATTAGCATGGCTTGCTAATGGGTTTTCTTGATCTTACACAACACATAGGGAGAGGGGGAAAGATTATTAGTATGTCATTCATAAAGGCATAATTACATACGCAGATACAAATATCACTTTTGTTTGACCCTGGATTGGACATTTTCAAAAAGGAATGAAATTGTTGTTTTTCACTATAGAACACAATTATTGAATAGCATTTATTTATGTATTTCCACTTGACCAGGAGGCCAGTCTTGAAATATTTGTATGTAAACATATTTGGACATAATAATTTTTTTTTATTTACTCACATTTAACTCTTAAATTGGAGTTGCAGTAAGTAGTCATTATTAATGAGAAACTTCTTTTTAAAAAGGTAAGACAATATATTTTCAAATTGAAAATGAGTTACTGTTGCAGTTCTCTCAGTTTTCACAAGTGGACAGTGAATTTCTGAACACTGTAAGAATAAAGGTTTGTGTTTTTGTTTGTTTGTTTGTTTGTTTGTTTGTTTTGGTTTTGTTTTGTTTTGTTTTGTTTTTACCTTTTGCAACTTTTATGTTGACTCTTCCAGTGATTTTTCTGTGGGTTTTTGAAGGATTGATCCCAGTGGATCTCTTTTTTGTTCCTTAATCCTTCCTGGGTCTCCTTTCTTAAGCTGCAGTAGGATGTTGAGTAGAGGCCAAAATCTAGTGGAAGCTGTGTGAAGTGAGATGGAGGAAGAAGAAGACAGTTGTCATCCTGAGAGCAGCTTGACATGTCAATAGGTGAAAACTAAGTTGTGCTTCGATAATTCTTGTATTTTTCATACTTCTGGGAAGCCCAGCCCTTTCTTATCTTAGAATAAGGGTACAAAACATTTAGGACATTGAGAGCTGTTAAGGTGTCACATGTGAAAGCACACCTGGTGTCCAGTAATGACACAGGAACAAAATGTGACAAAAGACTGCAGGAGTAAGGGTTTGAGCTTTCTGCATCCCTGGGTCAAAGCTCAAGGCAGGCCTCCATTACAAAGACCTTTTCTTACTGCTTGCATCTGAGGGAGCACTGATGGTGCTAATATTTTCACTAAAGTCATACCTGCAGGCTGAAGTGTTGTTCCAGGCAATGTCCAAAGCTCCAAAAATCTTACGTGACTCTTCATGGGTCATGGTCTGTGAACACTCTTTGAAACCTGAGATTTGTGCTTTTGTAAGAAATTTGTGAAGCACTAGAAATATGTAAATGGAGGTATTTACTTTGTACTCATTAATGTAATGCAGGTGGGATAGGGGGGGCTATATTTTTTTTTTTAAATAACGTGTTTTATTAAAGGCATCAGGGCTGTGGTTGTCAAATGAGATCTTACTGTTTAGTATGAAGTGAACCTGAATAATTCTCCATGTAGTTATTAAACTGGGAAAAGTTACTTTATTATATTACTTAAAGTAATTTAATTGAAATTTTAAAGGAAAAGAATGCAATATATAAAACTATGCATGTTCTTGCTCTCTCATTCTCTTTTCTGTTGCTTTCTCTTCCTGCCATTTCATAGCTAAAGCATGAATAAATGTAAAAGTGTAACATCAGAAAAGAATTATTGGTGATTATGGGATGAACAACTTTTGGTTTTACTCAATCAGTTTAAGCCTAGTAATTCTGAAGTCCCGTGCAAACTGAAGGGCTCAGAAGGCAGGGCACCTCTGCCCTGCTGAACTCCTGTGCAAAATGTCGTATTTAAAACATGTGGCCTCATCTTAGGAGTCTGCACAGGCTCAGTGCTTCTCACAGAGGTGAGATGCAGTGTGATGATGTAAATAGGCACCTCTGGCAGGACCAGGGCCCTTGTTCTCACTGGCACAGGGTGTTGGGTCATTTGTGTCTGAGCAAACTCAAAGTCAGTCCTTGCCCTGCTTTGCTGCTGCTGCTCTGCTGGGAGAGAATGATGAGCTGTGTTTGCTGCTGTGGCAGGGCTTTTGGGTATTTTGAGTGTATCTCTGGGTGGGTATTTAAGGTGCTAATGCAATACAGTGGTCAGTATAGCAGTTCTTGCTCCCTTCTCTGTGAACATTGTTTCCATTTGCTTTCGTCCATTTACCTGGCATCATTTCTCATCGTCTTCTAGAAGGTGGCAAGGGTTGTTCTGACCTGGTGATGAATCCATTTGTAGCTCATGCCAGAAACCATGTGGATTAACAGATCTAAATTGTCACTTTTACCACTGGACTCAAGCTCTTAGAATTCCCTGTTAATATTTTTAATATACTTAGTTTCACCACAGCCAGTGATATTTTTCCCCTTTAAAAACAAGTCTTGTCTTAGCCTGAAGGGTGGAGGGCAGGAAAACTTCACACCATATTATTCAAATTAATTTTTACTGTCAAGGTTTTTCTGCCTTTGATAAGTTATATTTGAAATACCTGGGACTATAGAAAACCTGTTCCTAGGCAATGATAAATTCTCTCTTCTTTTATTGTACTTTTTAAAGGAATTTTGCCTGATACACAGTGTGTTAAAAAAATCCCAAGCTATTAAAGGCTACACTTTGGAAAAATATAAAGCTCTGTTTTTCCAAATAAGTAAAAAAAACCCCAAGCCCCTCAAACTTTGCAGATGCCCAGTGGGCTGGATACTTACTTTTTTCTTCTACAAAGATTTTATTAGAACTCCAGCATTTTTGAGAATTTCTGTGCGATCTTTTCAATTGAAACGTCTTGACATTGCATTTTCCCCTAAGTTATCAAAGGAGACTTTCTAGCTTTAAGCCAAATCCTTTGGCACATGCAAGAGGTGCAGTAACTTCTTTATTTGTTTTGCACAAATTATGTTTTGACATCTGTAAGCTTTTTTAGTATCTACAGTATTTGGAAACATAAAGAGTCATATTTTGTGCTTTTTAAATGTAGCTATTACTTTTAGAGCTGTAACTTTCTTACAGGCTGTGAAGGAACCTGTTTGCTAAAGTAACTTAGAGTATTGGTAAATCCTTGTGTGGTGCAGCAAAGCATAACAAACATTTTTGGGTCCTAAAGTTAATGAGAGAAATACATCAATATTTAACTAAAAAACCCAACTTTTTTAAAGAGAGACACAGATCCTTAAAATACCCTGCTAATATGAGGTAGTTCCCTTTCCCTAATTAGTTTTTAGTCTATTTCCACTGATGTTGCTCATGAACTTAGAGCTGTGATGCAGAATTATTCAGTATAGGCAGAACTGTTGATGAGTGTTAAACGATTTGATCTTCCTTAGTTTTTGTTTGAGATAGCAGATGGAGAGTAGTGACCGCCATGGAACTTGAGGCAGACTCCAAAATAAAAACTTTACTGAAGTTTAAAAACAAAGAAGCAGTAGCTTAATCTCAAATGCATCTCTTTAAATATTTATGAAATAATACAAATATGTTTGAAAGGCAAGTTGTGATCTCTGGGATTCTTTCCTCCTGAGGTGTTGGTTTCTACTTTGTGGGAATAAGGATGTATAGAGTATAGTGACAGTGAGGATATTTTCTTGTTTCATAACAAAGCTGATTCTAGTTTGAGTGAAATTAAGATATTCCTCTCCCTTTTTTTTAATTTTATTTTTCAGGAGGAAAACTGTGGTCTTATGTCAGTAAGTTCTTAAACAGAAGTCCTGAGGAAAGCTTTGAAGTTCCTGAAGCCAGGACATCCAGTTCAACTAAAATTTACCTGGAGCAACCAACACCTAGTCCTAAGGAAATCGGTAGCAGCACTGATTCCAGAGAAAGCTGTGGGGAGAGCATGCTCAAGGTGGTCCCTCTGAGGAGCAGCTTAACACCAAGCTCCCAGGATGACAGCAGCAACCAGGAAGATGGCCAAGAGTGTTTGAAGTGGATGGACTCAGGATCCAGCTCAGAAGAAGAGTGTACTACTAGTTATTTAACATTATGCAATGAATATGGGCAAGAAAAAATCGATTCGGGCTCTCTAAATGACGAACCAGTGGTTAAAGCAGACAGTGAAGGTCTGCATACCAAAGAGAGAAGTTCCTTACAGATACGCAGTGTTGTTGGCAGCGATAGCTTCACCTCTCAGGTTGCACCTCAGGAACGAAAGCTTTTCATTGATGATGCTGAGCCAGAAATAGCTAGCCCTACTAGGATATTGGACTCACTAACTAAATCAAAGAACAGCCCCATGGAACTCTTCAGGATAGACAGCAAAGATAGCACTAGTGAGCTCCTGGGGCTTGATTTTGGAGAAAAATTATATAACCTGAAATCAGAGCCTCTGAAGCCATTGTTTTCTGTCCCAGATGATGACAGAAGCTTGGATGCCCTAGAAAGCAAAATGGGTATGAAATCTCATGACACTGTAAGCAGAGGTTCAAATGACTCTGTGCCAGTTATCTCCTTTAAGGATGCTGCTTTTGATGATGTAAATAGCATTGATGAAGGAAGGCCTGATCTCCTAATAAACTTACCTGGTATGTCTGATGAAACAGAAGAGGCATCAGTGTCAAGGCCAACAAAGTTTACAAAAACTGATAGGGATGTGTTGGAAGTAAAGTTATTAGAAACACCTGATGTCTTGCAATTAAACAATTCTTCAGAACCATGCAAAGCATTTGATCAAGAGCCAAATCATGTGGCACCAGAAGTGGGTGATCCTTCCCACAAGGAAACAAATGGACAAAGCAGTGTCAGTCAGGGAGCTCTTGGGACCCTCTTTACATCTAACCAAGAGGTAGGTAGTGCAGAAGACGGGTCTCTGTTTCAAGGACTTGGAGCCTGCTCCTTAAACATGACAAGCAAAGAAGAAAGTTTATTTCTTTCCAACCCACTCTCAGGTGCTCAAGATGCTAGCTTGGACAGAGACACGCTAAAAAATGAAGCGGTGTTGCTGTTTTCCAATGAAACTGAAGACGCTGGGAAAGTGGAAACAGACCTGGCTTTGTCACCAGCAGCTGAAAGTAAAAAGACAGCACCAAAGGGGGAAGACAAAATAGCAGGAGCAGGGGAGAAGGAAATACATCAAATTTTTCAGGACCTCGACGAAAGATTAGCGATAACCTCCAGATTTTATATCCCAGAGGATTGCATTCAAAGATGGGCAGCTGAAATGGTTGTAGCCCTTGATGCTTTGCATAGAGAAGGAATTGTGTGCCGCGATTTGAACCCAAACAACATCTTATTGAATGATAGAGGTCAGGAACTTTTGCAAATGCATTTCTTTTTATTCGCTGTTGCTTCCAATTAACTGAGTAGGCGTTTTATCTTGTAATTAGTATCTTCATTTCCTGTCTAGAGCTTCATTATCAGTGCAGCAAATTCACCCCCAGTAATAGCTTCTAGTACTTAATGATGCCATTATTCTTAATGATACTGTTTTTAGCTACAAAAGGAGTAATTACAGTTCACTTCTGCAGAAAATGGAAGGGAAAAATGTTTTGATTTCTCCTGTCGTTTTGTTTTTAGGACACATTCAGCTAACGTATTTTAGCAGGTGGAGGGAGGTTGAAGATTCCTGTGACAACGATGCCATAGAGAGAATGTACTGTGCCCCAGGTTAGAGCAATCACCTACAATGTTTCACTTGGAAAGTAGATTAGCAGCTTTCGTTTTCTCATGGAGCCTCTGTAGCACAGAGCTCAAGATCATACTGCATCTGAATTTTCTTCGCTTTTTTCCTTAATGTCTTAAAAAGCTACAAGACTCAACTGCTTAAGTGTTTAACTGTGGTGTTGTTTGTTATGTCTCGTCCATAAAGTGTAATTGTATTGAATGTTTTGTTTAAGCAAGTTTAAGGAATGTTCTGTTTTCCTGCAGTTATTTGCTGTGTGTGAGTACATATTGGTAACTGAAAAGATGGCACTAACAACTTTAAAAATACAAAACTTTATACTTGCAGAGAACATGGGGCAGAGGGGAGAATCACAGTGGTTTGAAAAATACAACCCTAATAGGCTCAGATATGCCTCTGACATTTTTGATGAGCTACAGCGGGCTTTGAAATAGTTTAGAGAGCTCTTTTCTTAGAACTGCTTTCATCAATCATAAGTGTGATAAAATCAATATCTCTCATAGCAAGGATGGTACTTGAAACTGAGCCCTCCCTCTTTTCCTTTTTCCAATTCATTTTCTGCTAATATAGTGGTCAAACGGTAGTGACAGCCAAAAATCAGGTGTTTCACTTACAGCTTCATATTTTAAAATTTTCATAGATAGCTTATAAAAGCTGCTTTCAGAGTTGAAATTACTACTTTTTGTATTCTGAATTTGAAATGCCAAAATAACTTTCTGCTGAGCCCATGGCCTGGCCAGGCATTGCAGTTGGGCATGCAGGTAGTCATCAAGTTCAGTGTCTGCATGTCTGCTCAGAAAAATTTATACTAAGAGTTATCAGCAGTGGAAGTTCTCAACTTAGTTTGGCACCAGGTGTTTATACTATTTTTATCCCACAGCTGAAATGCAATAAGGAACTTTCTCTGTGAATACAGGTGGTAGGGTCTCAATAAAAATTTGCATGCCAGCTTCTTGAGATAAACAGTAAATAAAATATTTTCTATTCAGGTGCAAACCGAAAGGGCATGTTTTACAGAGAAGAATTCTTTTGCCTATCAAACACATCCAATGCCTTTACTGTACTCTCATGCCACTTTAATGCAAGAACAAGATAATTGGGGAATCCCAGCAATTCTTGTGGTAGTTAAGTAGAAATGTGTCCTGGTTGCCAACATGCATGACAACTTGCTAGAAAGAGGTGTTTTCCTGCCTCCCTAACCCAGTCTCGAACAAGCACTCCCTAGCTGAGTAGTAGCAAAGATGGAAGTGCAGCCTTTTCCTACCCTGTCATCATTAATGAGCTGTGAAAGTCAAAGCTTAATTTTTCAGTACTTTAATGAGGATCCAAAGAGAGGCTTTTTTTGCCCCCTAAGCTCCAACCAGCCAACTTCTGCAGTAATTAAGTGTTTAGGGAGCACTTGAAATAATATTTAGAAGTCCCCAAATGCAAGAATAAAGTTTTCCACACTGTCATTATTTCCACCTCGCAGCACAGGTGTGGTATCCATCCAGGCTTTTCTTGGTTTAGTTGTCCTCTCCTCTCCGCCCTCTCTGCCCTACCCCAAGCTGCAGTTTGCCTTGTGTGTCTGTAACTGGTGAGCTACAAGATGAAGATTTGCAAATGCAAATATTAGATATATCCAAGATGGATGAATTGATAGTGCACTATGATTCTTACCTTTTATATTTCCTGATCCTAATGTGATCTCTGCAGAGCATACTTTGGTGTAGCTATTACGTGTTAATTTTTATGTAGGAGAGTAATACTTGGTATAACTTAGCAGCACAAAATTTATTTTGGAGTTTAGTGCCATTCTGTTACGAGCAACGATTCAGTAATAGTGTATAGCTTAGTCCAAAACAGCTTTTTTAAGGCAACTGCTGCTCGTAAGTGTTGCTGTAGAACTTTTTATCAGTATTAAAAAAGTAGTCATGTTAATGGACTTTCTCAAAGTTCCAGTATCACAGGGAAAAAAAGCCTCATTTGGGTGTTAAGGGTTCTTTTTTATTTGAAAGAGTGTTCTGTATCCCCGGAACCCATATTTCCCCTTTATCATGACAGCATTGCTCCTCAAGCTGCTTCTTTGAATAAGTATTTTGGAATTATACTTGTTCTTCAGTTCAGTGCACTTAGAGAAATTGGCAAGTTTAGGGATTTTTATATATTTTAAGCTGCTTTTTAAAACTCATTATGAATGTTTCTCACAATTCGTGTTGTTGGTTTTGTTTGTTTGTTTTTTTTTTTTTTTTTTTTTTTTTTTTTTTTTTTTTTTTTTTTTCCCCTACTGAAGGAAGGGCTGTAATTTTGTAGAGGTGAACAATTGATCTTCACAAAATTTCATCAGGTCTTGTGATATACCATAATAAAATACAGTGACTGAATAAAGTGTCTCAAAGTGAGTCTTTATCTTGTTTTGAATTTTCCTGGGGTTTTCAGTACAATGTGCTGTGTTGCCCTACCTCTGGGTCATCAGCCTTCCCTCTCCTTTCTCTTCTGGCTGAAGGATGGAGTGAAACTTGGCTTTGTTTCCATGTGTTTAGCTTGGTGTGTGTTTTAAACAGAGTTTGAGATAGAATAGAGTTTGAATATGGTGATATGTATGCTACCTGATTTCAACGTTTGCTTATTTAAATAAGTGCACCCTTTAAAAGTATGCAAGAAAGGGAAGGTGTTACTATCAATCAACACTGTCTTTTAGGGTATGGTGTTGGAGGCTGAGAACAGATGATGAGTCTAGGGTTGCAGTTCTTCTGCACTGATTTTTGAGCAGCAAATTTTGGAGGCAGAAAAAGGAGACAATGAATGTGAAATTTAAACAGATTTATTTCAATTTAAAATAGGTATGAAATTGTATTGCAGAGTTATATGAAATTGTAAAAATGTATTTGTAACAGTTGTATCTTTTAAAGTAATGAGGTTTCAGGTGTTGCATTTTTACAGTGTAAGTTATAAGGTGCTTTACAGTGGAGTGTATGAGGATATATTTAAATCTAAAACTGTTTTATTGGTTGATGGAAAACATGGAGTGCTAATTCTACAATTCCTGTATCAGAAACTAATTCCTGGAGGGGAGTAGGGATAATGATATATTAGTGTGGAAGTTTTTCCCAGGGGAGAATAGAGGTCCACCTATGTGGAGCTTGCTTGAAGGGTCTAGGATTTTATATTTAAGGCTTTCAGTTCAGCAGAGTATAACCTTGCATTGAAGTAAAGCAAGGTAATATTGGTACAGAAACAGTGATCAGATCCCTGCCATGGTAAATAGCAGGGACTCTCTCAGCTCTTGTTATCCTAGGGGAAGTGGAGAGGCAACGTGACTGCATATGTCGAAAAGGCATTATGCAGTGTATATGTAAAATGATAGAATAACTGCACACACTATAAACACACAAATGTCAAAAAGATGAGGGAAGAGATAGTTTAGAAAGCTGCACACTGTTCCCTGTGAGCAGCATAATTGCATTTGTATGAAATAGCAATCATCATAAATTAAAAGCAGGGCTGCATCTTTTGCAAGAAGCAGCACTTCCCCACTGTTGACAGGAGGTGGCATTGTACTATTAATGGATTTTGCTGTTGCACTTGCTGGTGCTAATTTGCCTGACTTCTCCTAAGAACTGGAGAGGGAAGATCTGGTTCATTTGTAATGATTTGCATATAAAGAATTGTACTCACAGGCTCAGAGTTGTGGTGTGTTATAATGCTGTTGAATCTCTTGGTAAAGCTGGATAACTCTTTATTGCTATAAAGTTCTACTCAGTTAAAAAAGTTCATGCTGAACCAACTACAGCAACAACAAAGCCCTCTGCAGATGCTTAAAAGTAGTGCCTATGTTATACTTTGATTAATGGCCAAACTAAATCTTTGCTGTTCACCTATGATAAGTCAAATGTTGTTTCTCTAAGCCACAAGGGAAATAATGGATTATAAATCATCCCCTATAAACTCAATACCGCTTCAAGTAAAACTGTGAGGTTTTTGGCCAAGAATAACCTATTTGCTTCTAAAGAAAAAATTAAGCACTTGTAACAGAATTTCTGCTATGTTAATATGGCTAACGTGACTACTGTGAGGTTTATGTGTGTTTTTTTTTCCCTTTAACTTTTAATTTAACCAAACCTCTTTACTCTATTTTGTTTTCTGAATGTTTTAAAGTGTGCTAAGCAGCTGATGTCTGAATACAGAGTTATTAGCAGATCGGATGAGAATGATTCACTTCTGTTTAAACAGCCCTTTGCTCTCCATGCCCCCCTGAGAACTCTTATCACATATTTGTCAAAAAAATCCCCACAAAAACTAACAAAAAATCCCTTGCATTACCCACCTGCCTGGTGACTGATAGTATCGGCAATGTATCTCTTTATCTCTTGGTTAATGTGCCTTGGTATTCTGAAGGGGGGAAAATTCCAGTAACCGATTCAATTTACATGGACAGAAACTTGAGCAAATGCCAGCCTAGCAGGGGGGCCATTATTCTGCTCTATAAATAAGTTTAAAAAAGAAACACACACACACACACACACACAAACCTGTGAATCAACATGTTTTGGTCTAATTGAGGGAAAAGCAAGACAGATGAATTTTGAAATGCAAATGATCACCTTCTGTTATTTAAGTATCAGTTTTGCCAACATTGTGATCTTTAAATATAAAGAGTTGTGAACTTTTAAATGCAGTAATAACTGTATTCCACTCTTGATTTTTAAAATCAAATTGATAACTTAAAAAAAGGCCAAACCCTTCGTAGTATGCTTAATAATTGTGAGATAGATAAATTTGTCTACAGCCATAGCCTAGTCAAGGCTGTCTTCAGCTAAAACAGATAAAGTTGAGGATTTACTCAGAAAAAGAAGTCTCTAAAGTACTTTTGCTGCTAATCTGGGAAGTGTCATGTTGTGGAAGCGGCTTGCTGGTCTAACATCTTGTGTAAATATGATGTGTGAACGAGATGTTTTATTTACACTCTCCAAGTTCTTGTTCTAACAGCGGGGATGCTTCTGTTGCATCCCTGTAGCGTGTTTGGAGGATGAGATTTCAGAACTAGGCTGCCTTTAGTGTCTTCTTTTTTTTTTTTTTGTTTTGTTTAAACAACGAATTTTCACCAGACACTTTTACTAAAAACTGAAGCTTTGCTGTTTGAGATCCTAAAGCCAAAGGGAGCTTAGCTTCATAGAAAATGTAAGTAGGAAACTGGCCATCAGTAATGCATTGTATTATTTTGATGCTTTCATAAGCTGTGCGCTATAATCAAGCCTTATTTACACAAACTAGCCTTCACAGAAACCCACACATAAATATATGGTAAATTTGGTTTTATCTAACCTGCTGTTACTTCTATGTAATGCAAAATCTAACAAAAAGAAGGCTTTGTGTGTGAAGGATTTTGTTCCAAAGAAAAAGGCAAAAACGTTTCAATGTGCAACCTGATTTTTGTACTCCCAAATAAAGATGTCACTTCTTTGCTTAAACAATTAAAAATACAGATGAAAAAAAATGCAGCTGATAACCTAAAATATATGGCATGAAAATAAAAATTACTAGATGGCTATTATTAGCTATAATTTTTATTTACTGAATAAGGAAAAAAATCATTTGCCTCTGTTTACCAAATAGACATTTGATGCTGGAAAACCTGCATGTTATTTGTGTATGTACTTTTCAGTAGGAGTTTGCAGGCACTCATTAAATCTTCTGTTCTGCATTATAGCAATTTAATTTGAGTAGATTGTTTAAGAAGTAAAATAACTGTGGTAGATTAAAGTGCCATTGACCCTGAGAGGTGTCAAGGGATGGGCTGGTCTCCTGGTTATAGTGTAAGACTGGACTTTCTGCTTCTTATCTCTGTCTCTGTCCTAGCTTTTTGCGTGACCTTAATGTCTCAGAATAATCCTGAAAAGAAAAGAAAAACATTGGACAGGTGAAGGAGCTTTGGGCATCAAAATCAGAAGGATGGCCCAGCTAGATTTAAAAGTCCTGGCAATAGGAAGCAGGACTGAAAATTAGCATGAAAAATATATGCCTGGCGTGAATAATGAGGAAAGGTCTGAAGGTGCAGAAAATTATGCAGATTATTGTGAGACTGGGAGGAACAGTTTTGCAACAACCATTTGGAGTGGGACAGCTCTCCCAAAACACTGGAGTGTCCCACAGAAAACAACAGCTGAGTTCTTCCAGAATAGCAAATTGTCATGAACGTGGAGGAGGCAATTGAAAGCATAGGTTTGGGGAGAGAATCAGGTATTTTCTGAAAAGAATTTGGTGTGATTTGGCACTCAGGCTTGTTGTAAGTACAGTACACATTCCAGGTGAAGTATGTGTTCTTGTGGTTTTTCATTGACTCTGTAAATAGAATAAGCAATAAGATGTATCAAAACTCTTGATTTGTAAAAATCTGATGTGTTAGTCTGGCTGACATAAAAGCCTGTTGTTAACCCTAGAAGAAACTGTACTTTACCTGTGTATTATTATTATTATTTACAGATGGGGCTAAAACTTGAAGATAGTACAGAAGATACCATGTCAAAATAAATGGACTTAGTTGAAAGATTTATTAGTGTTTGCATTGTTTTGATAGCAGAGTGGTAATAAGTTTCTTTGTCTCTTTTGTCACATGATTTAGAGTAAGTTTTGATTCCACCATGGGCTGCTAAAAGAAAGACAGAACACAGTTCCCTCTATTTTTTCAAATTTTTTTTTTACTGACATGAGGAAATTTCTTCCAAAGAGGAACATAGATACTCATATGTTTTTGAAACAACTTTAAGATGAAGCTTCCTATTTTCATACTCCATTTGATCTTAGTGGACGTTCATTGGACTTGCCTCACTACTTTATTGTTTAAAGACCATGTAAACTTCTTATACTTAATTATAGATGGTTCAATACTATGTTTTATAAATTGCTAAAGCATTTTAGGCAAAACATTATGGACAGATTGCTTGTGTGATGTGTTATTTAGTGACTATAGCTTACAGTATCTTGGCTGACTGAGCCTGCTAAGAGTAAATTAGCTTGGACTCATTTTAGTTGATTCTCTGCAAATGCTTCTGTATATATATAGATATCAAAGTATGATAAAATAGTAATATTTTAAAATTAAATGAGTGTAAGGTAAATAGAATTTCCAAAGTGTCTCTAATGGTTTTTCATGCAATACTGTTTATCTTAATGGCCATAGAGGGGGAAAATATGGTTTTCAGGATGCTGCAGAGGTCCTATTTGTCCTGAAGTTTCAGACACCTGATGGTAGTTCATACAGGTCTCCTTGTTTTCTTATCAGTGATAAATGATACTTGAAAGTACAGTGTTTCTTCTTGAAATGTGGGGTAAGGGAAAGAACCTCCTCAGGATTTGAAATTCTTATCAATCCACCCTTCTTAATTCCAAGAGAACCACCTCAGTGCAAAGCCTTTCCTGATTCCTAGGTGCATGGTGAAGCAGTGCATCCACCTAGAGCCTGTTTTTTCTGTGAGCTGGGATCAGATGCATTTTTTTGGGTATTGCAGTTCATCCTACAAAGTTGTCAATTAAGTTTTTGTTCTTGGTGATTCGCAAGCCATCTGACCCGAGTTGTACAGTGAACATCTAAGTCCACCTTTAAGCCTGGCTTCTTTCATGTTAACTAGTGTTTGTGTGTGCTGGTCATGAGGCCTTATTGTCAGCCCTGTAGGAAGCTGATTTTGGAAGAAAATGTTGCAGGTGTGGTAGTAGTAGCCTTTGAAATCCTTCATGTGAAACTTATATTTCAAGGAAGAAAATGAGCCTTGGTTTACCATCAATGAGTTTATTGAGGATGTGTGTTCAGGAGAGGTGAAGTTCTGCTTTTTACTTCAGAACTGGCGCTTTCGTTTAAGATACAGTGTTATCATCTATGTGTCCCGTATCAGGAAGTAAGATATTACTGTGTATAACGCAAATATTGAGATAAGTATGGAAACCATAAAGAAATGGCCTGTCAGTTGAGACCAGCTGCTCTGGAAGGAGGACAGTGCAGGGTAGTGAAGGTGTTTACCTGTACCATCTGTCTTTGTCTAAACCTGATAGTGTTTTACAAATCTCCTTCCCTTCACTTACTCCAGCCACTGCTGTTGGAATTATTTTGTGCAGGAATTTAGCATTGCTGTTGGCTTGTGCTACTCGGTGCTGAATGTCGTGGCAGTGCATCGGGAAGAAAGGAAGAGGAAAGCTTTCCCTTTAATGAAATTGCAGTGAAGTTGGACAGGCTTCTGACTCTTTTTTCACCCTCCTTTATAATTTCTCTGATTTAAAAGGATTTAATAAATTTTTTTTCTGCAAATTTTGTACTGCTAGTTCTAGAAGCACCAATGCTGTGCACATGTTTGTGCATAGGTTTTTTTTTTGTACACATCTGGATAAGGTCCTTGATTTCAAGGTTCATGAAGGAAAGATTTGGCACAAATATCCCTCTGTTATTCACTTAAGCTTATGTGTCACTACCATTTATTGTCTAAATTACTTTGCTGATGGATTGAGATGAAAATGTTTTCTTAGTAAAGGCAGATATTATAGTTCAGATTTATTGCGGTATTAAAGCTTTAGAAAAGCATATGCCCTGTGTGTTACATTGCATTAACCAGCTACTCTGTGTCCTTCAAAGGCACTTCATAATCTATAGTTTCTAAATTTTCCTAGGATGTGTAGTCAGGATAAAATGCAGTAATATTGATGTGGTATCCTGAACTTGTTATGCTTGGCATATTTCATCAGAAATAATGTGACCTGTTTGAAGTAAGGAAATGTAAACAAACACATATTTATTTGTAGTACACACTTTTTTTTTCTTTCTTTCTGTTTTTTTTTTTTTTTTTAAGGAAAGCATTTATTTTAACCTGTAGTAAGGAAACTTTGGAACCTAGAGTAAGCATCAAGAAAGCAGACGTATAATAGGAAAAAAGTTGAGCTAATCCTTAGTTTTTGTAAAAAAAGGATATTCAAGTGTTCCCCTCAGCTGAGTTTTCCATCTTCAGTTCTGTACTGGTTCATATGACTTGCGCAGTTTTTGCTGTGTGCATGAGAACCAAACCAGAGCCCTTCAGCCTGGGGGGAAATCTGTGTTACTTGTGTTATCCCAGTTGTGCGTTTTTGGTCATGGTCAAAAGTGGATGGAAGAGTTCAGTGCTTCTCTCTTAAGAGAACTGCAGTGACGTTTGTTTTGGCTGAGCATATATTGAAAGCATTCTTGCAGTTGAAAGTATAACCCTGGATTTTGGAGAAATGGACCTTAGTTTGCTTTCTGACCCTTACTCTGTCCATTTTCTTCATAAGTGAAGGAAATTGCTTCCTGTAATGAACAGTGTGATTCTGTGAAAGAGAGTTGCCTAACTTCGATGCTTCAAAGAAATGATGTGGATGAAAACATAAAAGGAAATAATACCAGAAGAGAATTTTATTTGGATTTTTTTGGGTAGAATTTCTTTTTCCTGTGCTCTGACTGATGATTTTTTCACCTTTACAGTATTTGTTTTTCTCCTGGGCTGTAATTCATGAGGCCCATTCCCACTGAATGTCTTTGGGGAAGAATGGATTATCTCCTTTTGTGGAATTTAAGATTTATGAATAGGGGGAAGTTAATGGTAATATAGGAACTGAGAATGTAGTAGTCAATATTAATTAATTAATTTTTGTCTTTGCTATCCTTGTTTGAAAATAAGTGTGGAATTCAATTTATCACTTGCTGGGAAGAAAGCTCCCTTAGATTAGAATATACATATGGGAAAGAAAACTCTCCTCTGACAAAGTCTAAAGGATTTTGATTTTTTATTTTAGTCTCCATTCATGTTGGTTTTGAATGTACATTATTGGAACATACAGCACTAGGAAATCACAATCAGACTGGAAAGGCATTTCCATTCAGTAGGTTTCACTGAGAAATTCTGTGAAAACCTTTCAACACCTGGTTCATATGGAAAGACCTAACCTTGTTGTGTTTGTTTGGTTTTTTTGCTGTTTTTTTTTTTCCCCTTTCTTTTTTTAAAGGACAGTGAGAAATTCTGCCTTTCTGAAGGGCTTTAAAATTAAATTGTAGGAACAAATTTTGATTGTTACACAAATTCTCTCAATTTATCATGATTTCAGCTTCTTCTGGTTGCTTGCCTGGGATCTTAAAACATTTAAAAAATGCATGTAATTATGCTGATAAGACTTCCTTGTGTGGTTGTGTTACATGTTTTGAAAATTTCTTGATGCTGATAGGAGTTTTAATCTGTAAGGAATGGAATAAATCCTGAGATGTGGCAGCCTTATAGTGATGTATTGGTCACTCAGAGGCCATTAAGTGTAGTAAACTTTTCAATGTGAGGGATGTCCTACCTAAAGAAACAATGCCTGAGCCATCTCTCCTTGTTGCTCTTGCAACAACAACCTCAAGCTACTTCTCTATGGTGCTGAACATCTTTCAGCTTGTGTGGCAGCTGCCTGAGGGGGCAGCCTTCTGCACATCCCTGTGCTCAGCGTGTGTGTGCTTCTCTGCATCTGGGGAGGACTGAGGCTAACACCTTCCTCTCCCTGACCCTGTGGTGTGACTCATCTGTAGCTCTCCTTGGCCACGCTCATGCCAAACTCCATAAAATGATGAGCAAGATTTTTCCGCACATGCCGTGATGCTTTTCACAGCAACAGCTCATGACTGTATGCTAATTGTTGTCCTCTGCTGGGAAGCTGGTGTGGTTTTTGCCACCAAAGCTATTTTAGTGCAGCTTCTGCATTTTTCTGGCAGTCAAAATGAAGATTTCATCTTCATTGCAATCTGTTTTTCTGCATGTTTTAGAGCAGACAGGGTGATGTGTTTGTATTTAATAATTTTTGTAGTTTAAAGCCTGAGTCAGTGAAGGCCAATTTTTCTGCATGCATCATGCTCCTGAATATATGTATGTGTATGGCAGGGGACTCTGTCACTCCTCTCTCCCCTCTCCACTTGTGCATGTACAGCAATAGCAGTGTTGGGTGCTTGTTGGGTGCCAGGGAAAAACAACTTTTCATACAGAAGTGCAGTTTGGGCTGAGCTGTTGCAATACACAGTTATTGGTTATTGTTATGCTTATGTGAAGTAGGTTTAACTTGTCTACCCAAGACCTGAGAGGCTATTGTGAAAAGCCTCCCATGGTGATGCCAGAAAAAGGGTGTGGATTAGCCATACCATCCTGCTGTCTAAGACAAAATTAAGGCATGCAGTAGACAATTACAACCTGCTTCGTGCTGCTTTTAAGGATACTTCAGACCTCTCTGGTCAGTCCAGCTCTTCTAACCACAGTAAATTCTCTAAAAATGTTTTACTGTACTGTCTGTCACTGTCCAGTTTTGTCCAGTGTAGAAGAATCATAACTGTACTGCCTGCAAGTCTTGAAAGTGCCTATGTGTGCATGGAAAAGGCAAATTATGCATGAAATGTATAGTGCTGCTGTGTTTGAACAATGCAATCTGTAGGTGGCTAAAGGGCTAACTAAATTGCAGGCATAATGAAAGCTCTGTGGTATTTAGTATATGTTCTGTCAGCATTAAACAGTCACCTTGTAAATATATGTTAATTTTGAAGGAGTAACTGACCTTTTTAATATTAATTGAAATGTCTCATGTTTAGAGGTTGGTGCTATTCTAGAAGAGACAGAAGCCTGTGACTGGTGGAGCCTGGGTGCCATTCTTTTTGAACTCCTCACTGGGAAGGTAGGGCTGGGGGCAAGTTACTCGATAAAACTTACTTCTTGGCCAGTAGTTTCACACATGTGGTTTGTCCAGTTGTGATTCCCTAGCTTGTCTTTCTCTGGTGTGCTTTGGCAACCTGAGTACTCCCAATTTGCTTAGTCTGCTTTGGGACCAGAGAAACACGACGTACTCAAGATTCAGTAGAAAACTTGGTAAAGCCTTATCAAACTCAGGACTGAAAAAATAACCAAAACCACACTGCCCTCTTAAGCACAGTGAAATCAAAGTTCTCTAACATTCTGTCTGTACTCCTACAAAATTTTTACTCTCCTAGTTTCAGTGTTATTTCCTGGGACTGCATGGAAGCCATATGTTGCTGTTAGACATTAGTTCAGTATTTTAACACAAAGATTGTTCAGTCGATTCAAACTGGTGATTGATTTACAGTTCTGCATGAAGAAAGCAAAGTCCACCAAATTCTCAGATTCTTCAAGTTTGAACAACACAACAGAAGCTCTAAGCAGTATCTCCAGGAGGACTTTAGTGCCTGTAGACATTCCTCCCAGAGTCAGTACCTCCATACGAGGAAGCACTGAAATTTTAGCTGTGTGTGATAGTTTGCATGTATACCAGGAGATAATTCAACAGTGCAAATTTTAAATTAATAATTGTGTCTGCCTGCTTTGATTTTTTTTCTTCCTCATTTTATCTCTTCTTCTTCAGTCCCTGGTTGAGTGCCATCCATCAGGAATAAACACTCACACTTCTTTGAGTATACCAGACCATGTATCAAAGGAAGCCAGATCACTTGTTCAGCAGGTAAGTGAGGGAAAAAATAGTTTTCTATATGTACATGTGTAGATGGGGCCAATACTTATCTACCTAAGTTGTTCTGGTGAAGTAAGTGTAAAAACAGAAACTACTGAGAGGAACATGGATGGCTCTTTTGTCAGCACTAATGAATTTTGCCCAGTTGTCTTGTCGCATCTGGAGACTTTGACTTCTCCTGCCAGGTTTGTCTGTAGAAACATTGGAGTGCTTTGCCATTTCTTCAAAGAACAAGCTTGGCAATTGCTGACTGCTTTGGAAACACCTGCTGGTGATGCATGAGCATTTTAGGAATTCTGCCCTAAATGTTCCTGGAAATATTTGTAATGAATTAAACTAAAAATGTTGATGCCAATTCAGCAAGATAGCTCAAAGTACTATGAAATCTGTAAGACAATGATTAGAAGCTATGACTTTGGTGCAGTTGAAAATCTGTAGCTGTCCTCCAGGAAACCTTCTGGATGCCATTTGTTAGGAAAAGTACTTTAAACTGTGAATACAATGGCTTTTCTAGACAGAAGATCTCTGGTAGGTTGGACAAAAGGCTGAGTAGGAGTCTGTAAAACACACAAAAGCTTCCAGACCAATACACCATTTTCAACCTAATGGAAATAGTATTATCTAATGGGCTTAGTTTGTTCTTAGCTTTAGGTAGTCATGACTGAACTTCTGGTACAGGGTCTTGAAATCCAGATAATGGGATCTTCCTTCTAGTTAATTTTGAAAGTGGTGCCTAGATCTGACCTGTTCCACTTGAGAAGAATAAGTGATATATGTGAACTGTGCTATTGGACTTTGAAGAGTATCTTTCCAGTGGATGTATAAGTAGTGACATCACTTAGATGTCGTTTTTAACAGAACAGAGTGTAAAAAGTAGTTCTTGAAGAAAACAAAGAGATTTTGAAAATTCAGTAAGTCAAGACCCAGTGACAGATTGATTTCTGTGCCATTACTGTGAAATTATTAGTGGAAATAAAACTAGATGTTTGAACACCACCTATTTTGACGAGGTGACATGAAGTCACTGAAGGTGAAGGCATGTGTCTGTGTGTTTCTGGCAAAGGTAGAAAGGGAAATGACTGAAGAAAAATTCCATTTCTATATAATCTGCCTTTTTTTTTTTTTTTTTTAGGGGGTAGCAAATTGTTACATTCACCCACAGGTGCTATAGAACACAGATAGCTGAGGGAAAACCAAACAACACTTAATGAAGGGAATTCCTCCCATTAAGACTAGAAGACAAGTTAAGTCTCCCAGTCTGCATTTCCCTGCCAGTGTAGGATTGTTTTTCACTGTAGACTAACGTGATGCCTATTTTCACATATGCCAAAGAGTGTCTGTTTTGCCACTTGTGGTTTGAGTCGCAAATGTATTTCTGCCGCTTGCAGCTATGTTACAAGGCCAAATTGTTCAGAGAATAGTTCCCCCAGTGCTTGTTAGGTCAAGCTGTCTAGTGTAGGGTGGTGACTTATCTGGTGGAGGTTCAGCTATATGAAGCAGTAAATCACGTTTTTGTTGTGTGACTATCCAAGGAAGCTGCCATTCATTGTTGAGGAAGCCTTGTCAGGAAAAGGAAGAGAGCTCTCTTGGCATGGATAGCAATTTGTCATTGTGACTTTCCTTCCCCCCACTGCCAAGGGTAAACAGGTCAAAACATCACAGAATAACTCTCTGGCATCAATGTTCAGCTATACAGAAAATTGTGTCAGGTGTTATGTCCTGCTGTGGCTTCCAGTCCAGGTGACTTCATTGTAGACACCTTCTTCATTTAGCCAGTGTCTAAGAAAACAGAGATCTCTTTATTTCTGGTGAAATATTTCTGGTGTTGTGTTTTTTTAATGCTTTTTGGTATTTTGCACCCAATATTTTTTTCAGGGACCTTCAGGATTTTCTACCAACAAAATATTCAACCTGACTTTTCAATAGGTATCTGTTGCAGTTTTTGTTGCATTTGTTTTCTAAGATTCAAGTTCTGCTGGAAGGACAAACTCCAGGAAATAAGTGACTGTACTTACTTTCCCCATGCTGGTGCTGCGTGTATTTCAGCAGAAGGCAGAGACACCCTGGCTGCATCTGTGTGTGTGCTGTCTTGTGGGAGATACTGGAGCAGCACCATTCACTGTCAGCCAGCTACTTTTGCTGTGTGACATTATGACTGCAAATAGCAGAGCCATCTTAAAATGTGTAAATTCCTATGTTTATGGATGTAGACTCACTTAGATGTTGACTGCATCAAGATATGAATACACATTTCCCAAGTGACAGCTGAGAGAAGTTATCCTATTAGCTGTTGCAAGCAAGAAATCATGCCTTTGTACTGGCTGTAATTGAATAGAATATAAACAGTTCTCTAAAACCGCAAAATATTTTTGTGTGTCTTTATTAGTCTCTTTGGAGTTTACCTTTGCATTCCCTTTTATATGGATTGGTATCTTTAAACAGATGTAAATATTGTGATTTCCTTTTCACATGAATTCAGCATGTGATGTACAACTAAAAAGCAAACGAGTTGCTGAATTTCAGGAAATTTCCATGAAGCCATTACACTGTTTTGTTTCTTTCACCAGGGTTTTGATTTTTCAGTTTTAGACCATTTGTAGGCGACTCTGAAACTTTTTCCTTTTTTTAGGAAGTAGAGAACTGGCTATGCTATCCTGATATTTTAGGACCAACTCACAGTTTATGAAACAGAAAGTTACAGACCACTCTCCCTGATGTAGCCAGAATGCAGTGGTGTGAGCAAAGGTTAACATGAAGCAAACACAGTGTCCAGAGTTCTACTGATGCAGGCTCAGGCTGCTGCTGTCTCTTTTTCAAATGAGGTTGGACTTAAAATGAAGTCCCAGTGTGCAGTGCTTTGGGGAATTGCATGCTGTGATCAGTAGTCTCTGAAGAGTGTACCACTGAGACTCAAGGAAAGGAGAGTCTTCTTCCTTTTACTGGATTTTAGCAATTTCAAGTATGCTTTTGCACTCTTGAAAGTAATTCATAGAGCAGGAAAACAGTAGGATGTCCCTTACCTTAGACCTTTCTGGAACTTTTAAGCAGTTGTTTTTGTTCTTACTGAATCAAATATGTTTCTTTTATATCAAGCTTTTGCAGTTCAATCCTGCGGAGCGTCTTGGTGCTGGCGTTGCTGGGGTTGAAGACATCAAATCTCATCCATTTTTTGCCCTTATAGAATGGGCAGATCTGCAGAGATGAGAGACATGTGCCCTCTGAACAAACTCAGGTCAGCTGGACAAGTTTCTCTGGCACAGGAGCACCCTCACTTGCTTCCTTTGGATGTCTCAAACCCTTTGGACATGGTGGCTAAAGGACACTGGAGCAACTGGGCCAAAAGCGAACACTTTTAACAGGAATCACTGATTGTACAAGGTGCTGACTTATTTTTATGACAAATGGTTGCTATGTGTGTGCAAGTTGTTTCATCAAAGGGAGGTTTGTAAGGTGACTCCTGGGCAGAATGTTTAGCACTGCCAGTTTGTCAGCTAAGTAGAAACAGGAATGTCCTCCTGGTGCTTTGTCTGATGATGGAAGTGTCTACAGACTGTGCCAGTTGAAAGTATTTTTTTAAAGTGTCAGTAGACCATTTCCTTATGCTAAGTGCAGCTCTTTTTGGGGTGGGGAAGGAAGAAACAAATAATTTATTAATGGCATATGCTAAATAAAATACTAATATGCTTTATGCAAAAGTTAACATTAAAAATAATATATCCATTAAAAATTAAGACAGCAGTTGCATAATACTGTGGAACATGTCTTGAAAATAGCATATCATTTCCCACTCTGGAAAGAGCATATAAAAGGCAAATAATGCTGTCAAATGTTGTACTTTGTTGGCTGGCAATGTCTGTTTAAAACTCTTGACTCTGTTGTATTTGATGAGCTACATGTTAAAGTCACTACAGAAAGGGAAATCTTCTTTTCCTCAGACGGATAAACACTGCTTTAGCACTCTAATAAGGAGCAAGAAGATGTAACACTAAATAAATATATAGATAAAAAAGGAAAAAACTCTTCTCTCATCGCTGCAGCCACTGCTTTATCACATAATGAACTTTACTTCCTCTAAGTGTCCTATTTTTAGCTGCTACTTCAGGAAAAAAACTTTCTGCTAGTGTTCTTGTGCTTGAGGAGGCTTCTGAACTCCCCTTTTGTTAATAGTCTTAATAAATCAACGAAAGCCTTCACTCTGCTGCTTGAACAGGAAGAAGCCTGGGATTTGCTTGTGCCAAATGACTAAGTGACATCTCTGAGCAAACCCTAGTGGGTAAGACTTGGGTATGAGCCAATTAGCTGACCTGTTTGTTTGTTAGAAAGAGGTCTCGAGAATGGGAGAAGAATATAAGACACGCAGAATATTTTGCTGAGCACTGCTGTTACTGCTAAGCAGCCATGCTTATGTGGGTTCCTGATGTACTGCCATGCCTGCAGAGATTATGGATCTCTGGGTTTTTTCCTTAATGTTTCGTTTGCTCACACTCTTCCCCCCCCCNTTTTTCTTCTTCTCCCCAGCTTTATCCGGAGAACAAAGGGCAAATTCCTTTGGGATAGTGAGGTGACAGCAATGATTATTGAATTTACAACTCAAAAAAAATAAAAAAGTATCCCTCCATTTGTATTTTAGCAGTGTGTTTTATGGGCACTCCCAAAAGTGCATCTGCACAGTCTCCATCTGTTAGACACCAGGTCGGTGTATTCAAATAAAGTGGAAAAGGAAAATGCTTCACTTAAACAAAGGAAATCTGGAACTTTTTTTTTTCTTTTTAAATTATTCCACTCCCCTCTTTTTTTTTTTTTTTTTTTTTTTTTTCCCTTTGCTNTTTTTTCCTTTTCCCATTCTTGTGATCCCCAGCAGAGGGGCTGTCACAACACTGCAGGTTGTAACCAGGTCACTGGTATCACTGCCTACAGAGTGCTGTCCAAGATTACCTCACTTTCAGAAACTGTGTTTCAACCTACCACCCTCTGGCTTCATAACAGGAACTCCCTCAGGTGAGCCACAGGAACTACTTCCTGTGCCGATCAGGTCGGAAATCTCTAATGCAGAGACCAAGCTGATCCAGAGCTTCCTTCCAGCACTGCCCTGGCAGTGACTTTGGAGAGGGCTCCTTGCTCAAGGGAAGCCTTTGGCCACCTGACTCCATCCCTAGGACTCTCTAGCCTAGTTGTTAGATAATGTCGTTGCCTGTATTGATCTGTCCCATTGCATTTGCCTGGTGATAACTGTAAAAAAAGAAACGGTATTTTCCATGTTACTTTGAAATTCTCTCTTGTTCAGGTTGTGCCTGTGTGCCAGTTAAAAGCAAAGGCAGGATAAGATAGCACAGCAGCACGAGCTGGTTTCTGTAAGCAGCAGAAAGAAAACACTGGTCTAGCAGAAACCAGATGACCAGTCACTCTCATTGCAAAGCATTCAGTTCGGTTAATGACACCAAAATATTTCTTTTTCAAGTATGTCAGTAGTGAGGAAATCTAGATCCCAGAGAGTGGAAGGATTGGGGCATTTGGCAAGGTAACTTGCCAGAAAAGAATGTTTGAGAAGCTACATGTTTTTGTAATATTACCACTGACTCAGATAATGGTTTTGTCAGGGGAAGCACAGTCTTGAGTTTATTGCACAAAACCAATCCTATCTCTTATCTTTGTTTTTTGTTCTTTTTTTTTTTTTTTTTTCCTTGAACATGCATTATGTTGTATTGGTGTTGGCATGTATTCCCTTAATAAACAAAACCTTTCAAGCCTAATTCAGACCTTGCATTTCTGAACTTTTTTTAGTTCTTGACGACTGACCTTCCTTCCTGGTCAACACTATTTGTCCTTGGCTTTAGTGACTTGAAGTGTTCTAGATACCTTCTTTTTGGTGCCTCTTATGAAGTCCTGTGGTGCACATCTCCATTTTGCTGACTGTCCATTCCAACTTCTGTTACACCTAATGACTAATAGCAAAACAAATCAGTGGCTTTTTGTTCACAGGAATTAGTGACAGTCTTAGTAAAACACAGTTAAAATAAACCTATAGATTTTCTTACTCTCTTGTGGGTGTTCAAGTAAGGCAGATTACACACTCAGGGCATCTCGAAGTGGTAATTCAGTGCAACCAGTTGAACCGCTCTGTAATGTTCTTTGTGTCCTACTAAGAAAAACTGGGAGACAAAATATTTGAAGGCTTGCACTGGGTGGAATTGCTGTGAGGTAAGCCCAGGTCCCTGCCCAGACTTACAGAAGAAATTGCATATCAAAAAATACAAGGGACATAACTTTGAATAGCTGTATTCACAGCTTCTGTGCTTGTAGCATAGCTCCTGTATCTCCTGTTGAAAATCACCTCGCAGACAGCAGTCCCTGTCACGCTGACTCTCCGCACACCTTTGGGATGCTGAGTTGGCAGGGTTACCCTCACTGGAACAGCCACGCAGCTCCTCTCTCCAGTGCTAAACCTATTCCTTGTTGTGTCCCTGCAGCGAAGGGCACTGGGATGAAGAAGGCTCAGGAGGTCAGCCCTCTAAATGAAGCACTCAGCAGAACAAGGTACAGGAAAGTGAGAAGTAAACCACGGTGGGATTTTATTTTTTTTTGGAGTGTGGTGTCATTTGTTTTCCCAAGGACGCTGGGTAGGAAGCTGGAGAAACAGAAACTTCCTCTCTGGTGAGATTTATGGTAGGGATTTTAGCAATAAAATGAAAAAGTACATTTGTTGATTTCTTTGGGTTTGTACTTTCTGTGTGGGCTTTGCTGGGAGCTGTTCTCTGCGACTCCTGGCTTCTGCCTGGCCGTGTGCTCTGTGTGAGCCTGTGGCTGGCCTGTCTGGGGCTGAGCACCCCAATGTCCTGCTCCAGTCAGCAGCATCTGTGGTTGCAGAGCACCTCTTGCAGCTGGCCCTCAGCTCTGTGCATCTTCTGAAGCATTGGTAGCTTTCAAATCAGAGCCCCACAGCTTTTTGCAGGCTCCAAGATGTTTGGTGGACAGGATGTCTTTGCCTGCAGCAGCACCCTGATAAGTGCTGCCCATTCCCTCACCTCAGCAGCGTTTTACCTCAGGACTGCTTGCTCTCCTTGGAATACATTCAGAGATGCTGCTGGAGAGGCATTTTGTGTGCCCAGCGCCTGTTGTTTTCTTTGGCCATGCTCCTGCCCAGCAGCCTCCTGTGTGGTGTGGTGGGCCAGACCTGTGGGCTTGCTCTCTTCAGTGGCACGTGGCACCACGTATGTTAGTGGTCCTTGTTTAGCATCTGCCTACCAACAAATGGTGGGCTGGGGCTCAGTGAAGACCAGACCAGGGGCGTTGTCCACCCCAAATGCCTGAGGACTTTGTGTGGTCGTGCCTTCAGGGCTGGACCCTGTCTGGGTGTCACACCAGGGTGCTGCAGAAGAACAAGTGCCTTGGCAAGGACACCAGGCTGGGGTGCAGCTCCCATATAGGTGAAGGGCTGTGGGGGTTGAGGGGGTGAGGTGGGGGAGGGAGGGACTGGGCCAAGCAGTCATGGGTACCTGGAAGCTACAGCCAAGGTGTGGGGGGGGTGTGTGGGGCTCAGGCAGCCCCCAGGACAGGGTGCCCTGTGTGGCTCCAGCTGCTGTTTGGGAAGAGGTGGCAGAGCCAACTCCCAGAGGGGGAATGGGACTTGCTTAAAAGGTGCCGAGCAGCTGCTGCTGGCAGCAGTGGTTTAGACTGGCAGCACATGGCTGTCTGCTGCGCCGCGGGGCCAGTGGAGGGCTGGTTACTGCCTGAGCCATCTGCATGAGCAGAGCTGTGGAGCCCTGGCCCAAAGGTTGCAGTGTCCTAAAGAAAATCCCAACTTCTGAGTGGCAAAGTGGTGGAAGTGATCCCACTGCCTGCTAGTGCCATGTGGTGAAATCTCCTGCACCCCTGCTGCTGGGCAGAGGAGGCTAATCAGGGTGCAACAGAGAGGATGCTCCAGACTCCTGGCAGCGTGTGACAGCTTGATGTGCTGCCCCAACAGGACCTCACTGTCTGTTGGCAGATCAGGGGCTCTCCTTCTCCAAAGGCAGCTCTGTGTCTGTCTTCTTGGCCCAGGGACCCATCAGGAGGGATTAGAGCTGCTGCCAGAGAACTGCAGTGGCACCGTGATGCACAAGAGGGCTGGGGAAGTGTGCAGTGCTGGGCAGTGGGGAACTGATGTCCTCTTGTGAAGGCTGCAGGTGTTCATCTTGATACTTTGCTGTTGAGACTCTATGGCTGGTGAGTTTGGAAGAAGTTCTTCTGGGGGCAATAAGGTAGACCAGCCAGTTGGCAAGTGGTGGAGATGGATGAAGATGGACTAGCTAAGGAAAGAGCAGATGCTGGGGTCCGTGGTCTCTTATCCTTGCTAACCTCTTTTTGCTTTGCCTCACAGGCAAGAGGTATTTTGCCTTGATACATCACTTCTACCAGTTTCTTCCATCCCCTTCCACGAGCTGAGCTATTTATTTCCAGGGTATTTTCTAGGTTTGCCCAGCTGTCTTCATTCATGTCCTTCATGGATGTTACATCCTTCAGCCTTGGTCACAGATTTCTTGCCCTTTCTGTGCCTTTGATTCTGAAATGTTGCCCCAAAATAGTAGGACATGGTAATGGATTATTAGATACAGCTGTTTTCCCCATATATCAATGAAAGCAAGGAGAGAGGATTACTCCCACAAAATGAAAATGCAGAGATTGTAAAAGCGTTAGGAAATTGGTTTACCCCAGCAGTGTGTGAGTAACGAGGGTTTTACAGCACCGTGCGCAATGGTGGGATAACGAGGAAAGAGCCCTCGTGAGAGGGAGCGGTGCTGAGCTGTGATTTAGAGCGCGGTGCTGTCCAGCTCTGCTCCACTTGGGGTCTTGCTTCTGCTCTGTGGTCTGACATTTGCCAGCTCGTAATCTTGCTTTATGAACCAGGCATGGAGAAGAGCTACTTCAATAGTGTGGATCATGAGCCAAGTGGCATATATCCTTCCTCCAGATTTTAAAATTTGCTACTCTGCTGCCTCAGTCTCCTTCCTTTCCAACCTCATGCTTGCCTTGGCCTCAGAGAACTCCCCTGAGACCAGCCCCTGGTCTCTCATGGTGTTCTGCCAGGTGCAGCAAACCCAGTAGGGTGAAACAAGTTCCTGTGAGAAGGACCTTGGCTGCTCTGGCTCCTTGCAGGCCCCTCGTCAGGTGCTCTGTGATACTGCAGAGGCCTGAATTAATCACCTTTCTAGGGTAAAATAACTGCACAGTGTGAAGTTCTGGCCCCATTAACATCACTGTGAGTTTTCCCATTGACTTTTCTGGGGTCAGGAGTTTACCCTTCAATTACAGAAGGAAGCCAGTTTCATGGGAACAGGTATAGAAGGCTTGTTTGCTTTCCTGCTTTGAGCATACATACCCATGTAGTTTCAGCCTTGGTGTTAGTGAAATAAGCGGTTCTTTTTTGGTCTTGTTGTTGTTGTAGTAGTACTGGGTTTTTTTGGTGTGGTGGGGTTTTTTTCTTTTGTTATTCTTTGGGGTTTTTGTTTGGTTGATTTGGGATTATGTGGTGTTTTGTTTTATTTTATTTGCTCTTTTGGTGGATGCAGTTAATATGGCTGTCCCGTTACTGTCCCTGCCTGAAATGAGGTCTGCAGCTCTTCTCCCTCAGCCTTTGCTCTGCTACTGGTGGACTGTGTGAGCCTCCCTGGAAAACAGGGAGTGCATTTTGCAAAGTGGCAGAGGTGGGAAGAGTTAGTTAGTGCCTGCTCTGCGTTTTAAGGCTGAGAAGTCTTTGATGAGCAGCGTTGCACATGCCCCGTTAGAGTGACTGGAGCGCAGAGGGCTGAGAAAGGCAGGCATCTGGTTTCCTCATTATTTCTTTTCATAAATAATCCCTTGTCCTTGCACTCTGGACTCTGACAGCATTTAGAATATGCCGGGTGGGTTTTTTTTTCTTCCCCTCTCCAAAACTTATTCATTTGGAGAGGGATGAAACAATAGGTTTTTGTCTAAATCTTTACCAGTGAAATTGTCAGGAGAGATTTCCACCCCCCTCTCCCGTCTATCTTCCTTTTGTCTCCTTCAGTCGTCGGGGTCAGGATTCGCCGCCAAACGGAGACCGCAGTTGCTTTTCCAGGCCCCAGATGCCAATATGTGGCAGCATCTGGCTGGTTGGCAGGCGCCAGGGCAGTGGTGCTGGCTGTGCCACTGCCTGTCATGCGGCGGCGGCAGCGCTTGGTGGGCGCCCTGCTTCTTTGAGAATACGGTCCCAACCAAGAAAATGGATAATAATTGAATCTGCTAAAGGAGGTGAATTATCGGGTGGAGCGGCTACTGTTGGAAGCTGCTCTGACTTCTGGCCCTGGGGTTTGTTTTTTTTGTCCTTTTCGGCAGTGTTTCGTGTAACCTCACCTTCTTGTGCTGTGAGCGTTTCAGGTGCCTTAAGGCATGGAGCTCCTTGAAAGAGAAATACAAATCACTAAAAATGTAGAGATAAAACCCTCTCCTTAGAGGCCATGTGTTTGGCATGGGAAACACATGATAACAGCTTGCTTTAGAAAGGTGACATTTCCACTGAAGGCTGAATAATAAAAAATGCATTAGACTTTTGTAATGAAGACAGCTTCTGGGACTCGGGAATCTACTGCTTCCTTGAAATATATGTGTGGGAGCTCTCCGTGGCCCTAATGGGTGTCACATGTGGCTCTGGCTACATTAATGTTGCAAGCTCTATTAAAAGGGATTGTCAGTAGCCCTTCACGTGCTGTGAATCAAAGCTGTCTTTCCCTAACTTTGCTTTAACTCAGGCTTGTAGACTGACTTGCCCAGGGTTAGGTCACTTTTAATATTAAGATGGATAGAAGAATCTAGTACATGTATTTGTTGCCTTTTTTTTTTTTT
>VXAU01005294.1:673423-752419 GCA_013399695.1 Formicarius rufipectus
TGTTTGGTTGTTTTTTTTTTTCTTTCTTTTTTTTTCTTTTTTTTTCTTTCTCCCTTTTAATTCAGAGCTTTCTGGTGGGGGACTCTGGAGGGATGGGGAAGGAGGAGACAGCCAGGCAGCTTAAAGAGGCCTCTGAGGGTCATGTTGAGTCTGTGCTATTATGTTCCAGTGAGGAGAATAGCTTTATTGACAGACAGCTGTTTGACTCCTGCAGCCGTACAGTATTTGCTGCAGAGATGCATAATACCAAGCCGATGTTGACAAATTCCTCATCAGCGCAAGATAGTTAAACCTGCTTGTTTAATCATTTGTGTGCTTCTAGCTCTGCTACTCTGAAAAGAACAAGCTGCTGTTCCTTTTTACAGTGTTAGGTATGAGAAATCTGTAAATGTTCAGAGCTGCTTCATGTGAAGTATTCAGGGTGTCTTTTTATTCAGATCCTCTTGGAAATAGAGTACTCTATAATTTAATTATGGTCAATTAGAATTTTATTTTTTTTTTTCCTTTTTCTTTTTAATTTCTCTTAAAGGTGTGTAATTTTTTGCTTTCAAATAAAAAAGTCTGGCAAATTGGTTTCACAATAGAGGTAGCAGCTCTCTTGTCCGACCTTAGGTCCTGTCTGTGATGTGACACCAGCACTGGTACAGCCCCTTTAGGAGTCCCACACCTTGGTTTTCAGCACATGTGTGAAGGCACGTGAGGATGTGTGTTTTGGTTTGGTTTTTCTGGCATGGGGTATGGAACCTGTGCTACTGGTTGCCTCCTGTCCACAGCTCGGAGTGTGGCTTTTTGACCTCCCTCCCATTTCACAATAATATCCACCTTCATAGCAGCATACTATCTTGTCACATTGTTGGCCTCATCTCTGGAAATGTAGTATCTAAAATTAAAGATTTGTTTCCGTTTTGGAAATTTTGAGTTGACCTTTGTCATTTAAATAGGCAGAGAGGTGTAAGCCAGGGCTTCTGCCACACAGTCAATGGGAAAAAAGAGATGTGTTTTGAGATTTCCTTCAGACCTGTTTTACAGTGTGTCATCTCTGTGATCCTTTCAAAATGTTGCTGGTGTGTAATTTTCTAATAAAAAGTTATATTATTGAGGGGTGACCAAAAGAGGTCTCACTGAGAGGGGAACCTATTGTTCGGTTGGACAAAAGGTTTAAACTGTCAAATTGGTTTTTAGAGATGAGTCACTGTATGTTTATGTGGCTGTGAAGGAGATGCACACTTCTTTCAAGATCACAAATAAAGCTGTGGATGCTTGAAGTGGTTGGCAACAGGCAAACTGTCTGTCCTATGTCCGTAACTACTGATGGTGCTGAACCTGATGGTGCTGCTGGTTTTTGAGACTTCTTATCAGTTTCCTAGTAATGGCAGGGAAAGCTGGTGTTGTCTGATGTTCTCATTTTTCAGGTGTTGGTGCAAATCATTCATTATAATAAAACTTACACTTGTGTGATGGGACTTGTATGGAAGGACACTTAATCTGGCCAACTGTCTCTTATGAGAATGCAGAGATCAACGTGCAGAAGAAATAAGGTTTCATTGATTTCAGAGAACACAGGTACAATTGTTTGCACGTATTTAACTAAAAACCAGCATAAGCATACAGTCTTATGAGTATGGCACAGCTTTGCCTATTGGCCAGACCAGACAGCCTCACTTGAAGCATTAGGAGCCTGGACAGCTCCTACATTATTTCCAAGGGAATACCACCTCCTCCTCCTCCATATGTATGCTTCCTGGGGGGGGTGTGTGTTCAATTTATAACCAGCTAATTGATTGAATGTTGTTTTTATCATTCATGTGACAGCAGTTTTGATTCTTATTTATTTTTCAGTCTTTTTCCAAGGGGACTTGGTTTTCCCTTGTCTCTTAGCCACCAGGAGTGGTTTGCTGCAGAAATGTTGGCTTGCATTCCATACAAGCATTTTAAAAGCATGTTCCCTTCTTTTTAGTACATTCCTATAACTTAGACATTGATGCCAAAGAGCTGTATGAGTTTATGTTGCTATTAAAATATTTCTAGAGGAATATGAAATGTTTTTTAAAATCCCAACACCCTGAACATAATTAGGACCTTGGAAGAAATAAATACTTTTGGCTTAGGGCATAAGCCAAACTTCAGCTAGAGGCCTTTTTAAACAAAAGATTTCCTTCTGTCCTTCATATTTCATCATTGTAAAAGGTGAACTGCAGTGATCTGACATATTTGGTAGAATTTGGAGTCCACCATCGGAGCAGGGTCAGTAGAGCTTCCAGAAGATGGCTGAAAGAAGGTCAGTTTTCTTTGGGTTTCTACCTTTCAATCCTGCTGTCAGTAATGCAACTGTTTTTACCACTGCTTTTTTAAACTGGACTTTTGGCTGGGGGCTCACTTTTTTTTTCCATGATGTAAAACACAGCACCAATGATTCCTGCCAGTAGTAGGGCCAGTATGGTCCCCACTCCAACCAAGTGTGAGTTGGACCAGCTGAAGAAGGACACCAAAACAAAAGTCTGGTGGATAAGAGAAAAAAATCCTGTTCTGTGTTCAAAGAGGTATCACTATTTTGCCTTTATGTTGCAGTCTTGTAAAACTCATGCGCAAACCTGAAGGAAGAAACATCCTTAGAGAGCTGACAGTTCAAACAGCCTCACATCAGACAACCTGAAAAAACAGGGCTGAAGCCACAGCATTTGCTACTATTGATCATGCTGGGATTGAGCTCTTCAGTCTCTATGTGCTTGATATTTACCAGATGCTTCCCACCCTGGTGCCATGCTCACTCTGATAAGAAAGGTGTAGAAGATTTATGTCCACCGCAACTTTCTGGCTTGTTTTCCTTGCTCCTGAATGATGAACACTGCACATGCTGGTGTCCAGGTGTCGCTGCAGTGGGACTCCCAGAGGATGATGTACAGCAGACCTACCCTGAGCACTGGGCACCTCTGCTGCCAGGAAGTCTGAGAGGTTTTCTAGCATGGGATGTGACAGGGCTCTTGTGCAGTCATCGTGGAGAGAGTGTTTTCCTTCAATGTGTGCAGGTCATTTTTTACAGAGCGAGCAGTATTCCTGATGTGCCTCTGTATGCGCAATGCTTATTTATTGCAGCTCTTAATCAGAGTTGGGTCAAATACATCTAAGGAAAACATAGAAATGGTACAATGAGTTTTTTAGTAATTAAAATTGTAACTCCTCTGAAGTTCTGATTAAACAGCATTAAATGTCACAATGCTGTGAGAAATGGCCATTATCAACAAAACTCAAACCAGGTAAAAACCGTTAGAGGAATTTTGTGTGGAGTGGTCAAATTTCAGTGTAAACACAAGGGGTCAACCTGTGACACTTGGCTCCCGTACTCTGCTCGTAAGCATCCCTGCGTATTTGCTTTGCTCTCTCTGTCTTTTTCCTCCTCTGTTCCCCTGTCCATATATCACTGTCAGGAGGTTCAGACATCACAAGGGCCGGTGGTTTTTTCTATTATTTTTGTAGCGCCTAATGTGGAATTTTGCATGAGCAACACTCCTTCCTGTTGGTACTTGGAAACTCTTTTGTGTTACGTCCGTCCTTTCTCTGAAGTAATCGCTCAACTATTTCTAGCAATAAAATATTCCTCTGTATCTCCATCAGATATGTTAGAAAGATTAGTGTGAGATCTGAAGGCCCTGTCCAGCTAAGTTCAACAACACTTCCATAGCCTTTAGGGTTCTCCTTTCTTATTTCACTGCAGATATTGCCTGAAGACATGGAATAGGAAAAAGGCACCCAGATACTCCCTGACAGACAAAAGTTGTGTGCTCTGTAGAGAGGCTGTACACTGAGTGACACAAGTCACACAAGAGACATGCCAAGGGCCAGGGACATGGTGAGCAGCATCTGTGCATATCATATTCTTCTTTTCTATTTTTTTTTTTTTAATTATTATTTTAACTGTAAAAACACTACACCAAAGATTTGTCTAAAACTTGTTAGGGTACTGGGAATGGGACCTGCTTTTGCTATCAGCTGAAAAGGCAGTACAGCTCTTGTCTCTTCAGAGCTGGGAATCTGAGGAGAGAAACCATTCTCAGTAAGGCAGTGTGAAACCCCTATTTGGTGCTTAAGATGCATTTTAAGGGAGGGAAGGTTTTCCTGAGATATATCAACATATACCCGAGTAACAATGGGACTACTCACTCTCCTCTCTGCTCAGGAATGGACAGTAGCTGAAGTAGAGCTGAAGCTCCCAGCAGTTATTAAGAAATCCTTAAACAATGGAGAAGTGACAAAACTGACAGTCCTACTGTTTCCCATGCCACCAGTTGCACCAGCTGGAAGTACACATGTAAACTGAACTTATTGCAGTGGTTGCTTTGGCCTGACTTTGGAAACAGGGAGTGGGTCTGTCAGCTCTTGTTTGTGGGGGCAAAACAACTTCTCTGGTTTTGACAGAGGAACCAGCTCCTCTGTGAGTGCTAGGGATAAAACAACTGCTTGTTCCTTGACCTTTCTTCAGTCTTTCTTCAACCAGACCATAGGAGGAGGCTTCATCCCATATGGAAAATTCTCTTCTCCCTGGGAAGGAGTCACATGTGGGCAGCTGTTGATGGCATGGCTATCTGACTGCCTCACTCACTGCCATGCTCCACACTGCTGTCTCCTGTGGCTTTGTCTCTAAAAAAAAAGTTTACTTAATTTTAAGGGTATTTTTGTGCAGTACCTTTTTTTTTTTTTGTTATGTTTTGTTTGACAGCCATGACAGCCTCTCCTCATTATTATGGAAAATATAGGGTTGGTGGTAATTGCTATCTGAGTATGAATGGGAGCAGAAGTGGGCATAGACTGCACTGGCCTTTCTTTGACAAGGTATAACTTTCTTCTGAATTTCTGTGTTAATTAATGCTTATTTAAAAACCACTTTAATTGGCAGTAAACACCTCAACTTTTTGTACTCATTAAAATGCACCCATTGATGTGTGATGGATTTTTTAAAGCTTAATTAACTTTCTTCCTGTATATATAACCTATAATAATGACAAATGCTGGAAACTGCTTCCTCCCCACCCCCTCCCATTTTTGGCCCTCCCCTCAATATTGCTATCACTTGGTGAAGGGTTATAAAAATGTATCCTGAATTGGCCTGGGTGGGGGAGACTCCCTGGGGATGGTATTTCAGCCCCTCTCAGAGCCCCTACAGAGACAGTGGCCAGGACAGCTGCCCTGCCTGTTCATGCCCTGCCCTGTGCCTGCTCCTGCAGCCCAAGATGCCTACCCTGCCCGCACTCTTCTGCCTAATGGGCAGAAATTGGATCTTTCTCCCATCTTCACTGTGTGTTGTTCATTAACTTTTTTTTTCCCCATAAAAATGCCATGGAAACTTTTCCTCAGGTAAGTTTACAGGCCTGCTCTTCCCTGAAAAACACAGAGTTTTTATTTTTCTGTAGATTCAGATGAGTTTATCTGCATGCATATATGCGAGTGCAAAGTCAAAAGAACGAAGGAACCTCTAACAGTTCTTTCTCCTTTTCTCCAGTTTTCATCCCACATCTAAGCCACAGAGCAGGATTTAATGCAAAGCTTTTTAGTGCGATGAAGTGAATGATGATTTCAAGTTCTACTTTTAAAGTGTCTCAGCATTTTGGACTATGCAATTAGACTCCTGAATCTCTTTTGGATATGGAATGTTGGCAGTTTTTGCAACCACGATCCTTTGTATACAACAGAAATTGCCAGCAAGCAGAGCACATTATAGTAATTCATGCAAAATATGCAATTTGCTTGGTTCAGGTATTACACACAGTCTTTTTTTGTAATTTCTGGAATATTCGTGTTTAAGGTGGGCAAATCAGAAGTTTTAAAATGGGGAATTTGGTTTATGAAGGCACCTCTGCTGAGTACAGTTGAAATGCATGAAGCAATGATTTAATTTCTACAAGTGCTTAATTTCCAAAAACTCTTACTATCTTCAGCAAAATGTAAACCTGCTTAAAATACCTTGTAAAATGCTCTTCATTTTCCTTTACTCTGTGTGTTTTCTCTAACTCGGTTGGTAGTTGTACTACTGCCCAGTTCCTTTCTCTTTACCTGTCTCAAGGAGCAATTCGGGTGACTGTCTGAATTCCCCATTGTAATAATAAATATGCCAAGATATTCCCTCCTCCTTTTGTAAACTGTTGTGTGGCAAAGCCTGCACCAATATTTAATGGCCACTGCATCTTTTTTGCTTCACAGGAATCTGCCATTCTGTGATGACCAACACAATTCTTTACAGCCACAGCTTTTTTGAAGTATATAAAGAAGTATTCCTCTGAAGCCATCCAGTCTTGTTCACCAACTTGTGTGCACTTTTTAGGTACCCCCCAGCTGGTGATGTTCAGTTAAAGACTGTTTATTCCTGGCACTATCGCTTCCACTTGTCAGAATTTCCTCCTCCTAGCAGGCAGGTTGTGTACACTTAAAACTGAGTTTATCCTGCTGGGTAGTTTTCCTGTGCAACTTGGGAACAGGGCAGACAAGATAAACATTGATTGAGAACTGAATTTCTCTCACCTGTTCAAGGTAACTTAATGAAAGTGACAATATTGAATTATTATTTTAAAATATGCGATCATGTGGCTTAATGTGGATGGCATGCAGTATCTGAGCATTAGTGCTAACTTTCTTCCTGGGCTGATTTCAAGGCTATCATTAAAAATAAATGCTGCTGCATGTTAATTTGTCCGTGTCAATAAATAAAAATGTCCATAACACGTGTATGAGGCTAATTAGGATTTTATGGCTGTGTTGTTCTGGTTGATAGCTGTGCTGTCTGCTAGCTGGGTCTTTATGTTTTGGTGATGTACACCTCATTGATGCATAACATGTAACACCTGTTGATGCGTTAAACGTTTAGTCCTGGCAATTGGCCCTCACATCATTTCTGGATACAAGAGCTCTGCATAGCAGATTCACGTCTCATGATTAGGCTTCCTTGGTTTAGAAGAGCTTTTCCTTTAGGAAAACCTTAAAGCTTCTGTAACCCTGTGAAGTTCCCTGAAGTTTGCGAAAAAGGACAACACTGTTCTCTGTTGCAAAGGGACAAGTTTATTGCTGTGGGCTGGTTTGGTCCTTGCCTCTGAGGCAGGGCCACTCCTGTAATAGGATACTGAACGCCCCAGTCACAGCTGCTCTTTCTCTCCCAGTATATCTTGGCAAACATGCAGCACAAGCAATGCTGCTGCTTCCTTGGCTCTAGGTGTTATGTAGAAGCTTTAGCTGTCATATAGAAGCTTTAGGTGCCCTACAGAAATATAGGCATTCTGAAATAAAATCCGTATTCACTGACTTGAGCATCTGCTCTTTTTTTTCAGGACCAGGCCTGCCTGAGTATTGCATATGTATAATAAAGAACACTGAAATCATTTTCTTGTATGTGGAGTTCCCTGAAAAGTCCAATTAGTTTCAGACTTTGCTTTGAAATGTAAAAGATTATACCCATCTTACCTTTGTTTAGTTGAGCAGCTTTAACTAGATCTGCTTGAACTGTTGTTAAAATTTATTGGGTTTAAAATATTTATTTATTGTTTTTAAAATCCTGTTAATGTCTTGGTTTTAAAGGGATTTTCTGACTGGATTGCACAAGCCCATTGGATGCTGTGCTTAACTAGAAATGCTGTCTTTTGCCTGGAGTGCTGGCTCCCAGGATGAGCCCTGCAGCAGTTCATGTGTGGTAGGAGAGTCACCCTGTGCCAATGAAGGGGACAGAGGCACCTCCCAGAATGGCTAAGGAAGGACAGCCAGGGTTTCATAGCAGCTGTAGCCACACTCCTTGGAGTTTCAGCTTTGTGGAAGTTCAGTGTGAGTGAACAGGTTCCTTTGCTTCCTATGTAAGAACATTAGAAATAGATTTGATTAATTCTATTATTATATACTTTAAAAGTGTTAATCATAGTTTCAAAATAACTGGTAATTAACAGGACACCAGTGTTACTTGTCAGAAAGAAAAAGCAGGTAAGCAACCCAGCTTGGTATCAAACTGAATAAATGGACACAATAAATAATTTCAGCAGTTTATTCTCCCCACCTCGATCTTGTCATCCTACAACATTTTGAAACTTCCTTTTTCAGAAAAGGGCATTGTTTCTAAATGAAAACAAAGCTACTGTAGAAGGCTCTCTCACTATATTCAGCCCAAGAAAGACTTGGAACTGTTGGAGGAGGTGCAGAAGAGGGACACAAATTTTTTCAGATTGCTGGTGTATCTCTCTTAAGCAGACAGGCTGAGAGAGTTGGGGTTCAGCTTGGGGAAGAGAAGGTTTTGGGGAGACCTTACAGCACCTTCCAGTACCTAAAGGGGCTACAAGAGAGATGGGATGAACTTTTGAGAAAGGCAGATGGTGATAGGTCAAGGGGTAATGGTTTTGAACTAAAAGAAATTCAGATTAGACACAAGGAAGAAGTTTTTACAATGAGAGCAGTGAAACATTGGAAGAGGTTGCCTGAAGAGGCGGTGGGTGTCCCATCCCTGGTAACATTCAAGGTCAGATTGGGCGGAACTCTGAATAACCTGGTCTAGCTGAAGATGTCCCTGCATATTACAGGGGAGTTGTCTTAGATGACCTTCAAAGGTCCCTTCCAACCCAACCATTCTACAACTCTATGATTTCTATTGGATACAATGGCAGAAATGTATGAAAAGGCAACATCTAAAGCAGAAAATAGGGAGAAAGACTTGAATAATTGATTTTAATGAAAGGCAGGTGTATTCAGATGTTTCTTTTTTGCCTTTTTTGGCAAAAGTTCTCTCTTAAAGGAAATACTATGTCTTTAACTACAAAACAACTTGAAGGGAAGAGATGGGATTCTAGTTTCAACAGTGGCTCCTGAAATGGTGGAAAGTGCAGCTCTGGAGAAGCTTAGCCTTGACTTGTTCTTCCTGTGGGTCACCCAGCACCTGCCATAGGAACATGCCATTGGCCCTGGGAGCAGTTTGTTGGTAAGACTCTTCTCCTGCTGGGGTAATCACTTTTCTTAAAATGGGTGTGTTCTCATCTTCATCTGCACAGGGTACCCAGAGTAGATTTGTGCTTGCCTGTGATTTGCTTGTTACCAAGAGGTTAGTGACTCAAATTGAGACATTAGTTGTGTCGATTGCCATGATAGTATCACACCCCAGATGGCACCTGATATGCCAGCAACCAACCCAAACCAAGTTCCTGGTTTTTCTGTTCGCAATATAAACCTTGTGTCCCTCCCTTTGAAAACTCACTTGGTGAGAAGAACTGATGGATTGAATGGGACAGGATTGTTCAGGAATCCATTTTGGAAATCTTATGTTCACCAATGTCACTAATTTTTCAGATTTTTTGCCAAATCAAACAAGTAAAACTTTTTATTTTTGAAAACTGAAAGATAGTGGTTTTCATATTTAAATAATTTTCTTAAAAGAATTCTTTCCCTCAGGCTAGGAAATAAAAAACAGAAAACTCGAGTGAAAGTTAAAAAAACATGGATTTTTTTTTTTTACCAAGAAAATGATAACAATTTTAAAATAAAATTTCATTTTATAGAAACTAAAAATTTCCATAAAGTTTGTTTTGTTTAACAGGCCATTTTGATTTGATTATTGTTTTTATCTTTCAATGGCAAGTTATTTACTGTTTACTTTTCTTCTCATTGTGTGGCCCCAGGCCTTACTAAATGTGTTCTATTCAAACCCTGCTCTGAAGACAGAAATATTAATTTCCACATGGGCTTTTCTATAGAACTCATCACTATGGTAACGGAATGTTTCATAAACATTAATGAACTTATTTCCACTGCACTGCAGTGAGGCATTGGGTGGGAGTATTATCCCCATTTCATGATGAAGAACTGAGGCAGAAAGAGATTAGATACAAAAGTATTCACTAATTTTAAGTTCCTGATCTGAGATGCAAGGTCTGATTTTTCAGAGGACTTAGTTTGTTATCTGTTCAAAGGACAGTTCCCATTGCCTTCAGTTGCAGCTGTGAGTTTAAATTTCTTTGTGTTTGTCTAGTCAGATAGAGACTGCTTTAATCTTGTCTATACATGGCCTTTTTAGTTTCTTTCCCCAAGATAATCAGAAGGAATTGAAATTTACTGGCCACATATTTTTTCTACATATTAACTGAAATGACAATGGTTTATATAATTTTATCCAATTTGTTGGTTTGGTGTTAAAACAAAATAATTTATAAGATAGTAACTTCTGTAAGATTAGAAAACCATTGGCTTTGGTAGAGTTTAATTTTCATTTTCATGAAAGAGAGCAAAAAAAAAAAAAAAAAAAAAGAGTCCCTTTTTTTTGAGGATAACCTGGGTGCTGCTGGTGTAGCTACAAACAGTTAAATTGGAATAATGGATTTTTATGCAGAGTCACTCATTTAAAAAAAAAAATAATCTTACCCTTCCTGAAAGCCAAATTATCAAACAAACTAAATATATTAATTATATTGTTATATGGGATTTTTCTAGCAGATGAGTCAAGTATCTTGTTTCAAATACACCTGGGCTTTGGCAAAGTTCACATCTGCACTCACTGACCTGCAGACATATCCCTACATAGGAGGGAGTCCATTAAAATTGTTTTCTGTCTTTAGGCAGGAGGGCTTTATAGTGGCTTAGGATATCTTGAAGAGCCAGGGCTAAATTTGCATCAGAGTATGTCGTTTGGATGCATGGGTCCCCTCGTAATTTTGCAGGCTCCTGTCCCATTCTTTCATTTTGACCTACATGTTGCAAAAGTTTACAAATGCAAAAGCCTACCTTCAGATCTTTCCTGAGATACTTAATTCTGGAGCAAATTTTTGTAGATGTTTTTCTGAAGCAGTGGTTCAGAAAGCAAACACTGACCCCATCTTAACCGCAGAGGTGTGAACAGGCTGTTGCAATATCATGTTGTTGAATTTTCCTTCCAGTGCTGAATGAAAGAGAGCTTGCCCTTTTCCTCAAATCTATCCCCGATCGAGAGATGAGTGAGCTGGTAACTACAATATCTAACAGCTTCACCAGGTTGAGAATGTGATGTCTGTGTAATAACGCTCAATTTTGCACACTTCAAATCCATTAGTAGCAATTACCTTACCTGAGGTGTTTTGAGTTAGTTTTAGCACAGCATTCTTGCAGTGGGTAGATAATGAACATAATCATGTGTACAGCATTTTCAAGTCTCTGTTTTTAGCTACAATAATGCCATTACGATTCTATTTAGCAAATGTGTGCTTCACACAAAAAGTTAAGACTTTTTGTTCATGTTTTCCCTGCCACAATTTCTATTGCATCTCACATCCTATTCTGTGCAGTGCTGGATTTCCTGAGAGAACAGGAAAGTGTTTTAACCACTGCTCTTGTGCAAAAGCAGTGAGGCCTGGCACGTTGAGAACAAAACAAGGGTGCAGGGGCGCATGGCTTTCCTTTAGTCCTGCTGAAGCCTTTCGAGCACCCCTGGGCAAGCTGAGTGCCAGAACTCTGCTATGTCCTGATTGTCCAGGGGATGAGGATGCTGACACCCTTGCAGAGCACCACAGCAGGTGCACTGCTCACCCCAGGATGGACTGTGACACTACTGAAGCTGCTGGTGGACTCCCCAGGGGTAAGAGATGCAGGTGGGCTGTGTGGTGGTGAGAGGTGCAGGTGTTGTAGCACATTTCTCTGGGGATACTGCCTCAGTCGTCTGTTCTGGGGGATCCTTGGGCTCTGCAGATGTGCTGTCACTCCCCTTCTGCACTGAAGTTTTTTTTTCCCCTGTCCAGAAAAATAATTTTTAGTCCATATGGGGAGTTTCAGCTGAGGCGCTGGGCTGGGGCGATGCTAAGGGGTGGGTGCAAAGGTGGTTGCAGAGCATGTTGTCCCATGCCTGCTTGTTTCCAGGAGTCAGTGATGTCAGGCAGCTCTTGCGGGATAACTCTGCCCTTGCTCTGGATTGAGGAGCCTCCACTCTTACAAGATCCCTCTTCATGAGATAGTCCTTGCCGTCCTTGTAGCAGTATAACTATAAAAACTTTGGGTCGGGAGAACTAGTACTCTGCCAGATTTTCCTTCCCCCTGCCCACCAAATGGGAAAAATATTCTTTTAGCTATCACCTGAAGCAAATGACGCTGCTAAGCTAGTACGCAGACATACATACAAAGTTTTCTAACAAGATTTCCTTATTTGTATCTTTCCAAAGAATTCCTTACCAGGGAACAATAAAGGGATTAGGAGATGTAATTCATGCCTGTGTAGGTGTCACTGCTAAGGCCTCTGACACAGATCATACCAGCACCTTAAAAATACTTCTGAAACATTACAGCACTCCTTTTGTATTAAATTATCCAAACTCAAGGAGAAAAGAGTATTTGGGTAGCCAAACAAAATGTTTTGAGAACCAACTCATATTTGCAGAGTAAGAGCTTGTAGAACCTTTTCTGTCTTAGAAGGGAACATGTGAATGTGTCTCTGGCAGGCACACACAGATGTCTTAAATGATCTTTTGGAGGAGCAAACGGATTCTTCTGGCATTGAATTGATCTTTATCACCTTGTAGGTCCTCTGGCACACTGACCACATGTCCATCCCATGCCACTTCCTGCCCTGTGAGCACACATTCACAGCACAGGTCCCCAGTACTTGATGGAGAGTGGTGAAGAGCTGTCCTGGCAATGCTCAGCAGGGAAAACTATGTTGAATTTTAGCACCCCACAGACAAGGACAAAATGATGGGAAAGCACCCGCCTGCACGAAGATAACAAAGTGCTGCTGGCTGTGGGGTAGGCGGATTGAAGGGGAGCAGAGCATGTGTCTCCTCCTCTGTTTGCTGCCCCTTCTCCTTGCCTGCAGCACCTCCTGGCCCCTTCAGCTGCGAGAGTGACTGTCACCTCCATCCATCTGCTGCCCTGGATGTCTGCTTGCTTGACAGCGGAGCCCAAAAGCTGACCCCAGACACAGCCTGCACATTGGAGGGGAGCTGGGGGAGGCAGATATCACCTCTCAGTCATAACGTGCCCAGGCTGCTCTGGGGGCAGCACAGCAAAGCGCTGGCCCTGATCTTCTTGCATTGCCATCACCTACCCTGAAATTAGTAACAGCACGTCCAAGGTTAGTGGCAAATTCAGATACCCAAGCTGCACAGGAGGAGGGTGAATAAAGGACAGTGGTTCCGTACAGTATAAGCGGTTGCCTTAGACAATGTGTGACCTCTGAATTAAAAGACTAGGATTAGCAAAGAGCTTTTTTGCATTATTGGGCCCATTTACAAAAAGCTTTAGCCCTAATTGTATGGTACCACAAAGCCTTAACTCGAGCACATATTGGTTTTGTAACCTGATCCCCACATAAATCATAGTCGGTGAGAGTGGAACAATTAGTGTCTTAATCTACTGGAACTACACAGTATCTTTAAATCTGAATTTTCCTGATCATTATGGGTATTACAAGAGTCAATTAATTTATATTTCACACAAAATGTAATTAAATCCCATGATAACCTGACTGTGAAATGAAGAGGGGGGAGAGAAGAACAGGGTATGAAAACCCTTTCCTTATGGAGCTGCCATCAAACATCATGGTGTGCTACCGACAGAGGCAAACTGGCTTCTCTTTAACTTTCCTAAGTGCAGAAGTCTTGGGGTGAGAGAGTGTTTTTTCCCAGTTTCCCACTGAGCAGCCATGTGGTCACAAGAAGTGTTTGCTGCTGTGTACTTCCAGTCCAGCCTGCAAGAAATGTGATCCATGTTTGCTAACCCATTTAAGTGCTTGGGAAAGGGGAAGGCCTTGATGTTGCAAAGAGCCTGATGCCTGTAGTCGGTCACCTAAGGGAATCCACTTATGACTCTATTACCCAGTAAATTAGCAGAGTGGTTCAGTCAGGTATATTTATCATGAAGAGAACTGAAGATAATTAATACACTGCATTGAATGCAAATTGCACCCACAGCACTTATCTCATTTTCAATTAGCACAAATGTTACAGCACTGCAGGCTTGTTATGGTTTTACCATGGGCTGGGTAATTAATTTCTGTGAGCTACATATCAGACACCTGATAATGCCGTTTATTAATAAATGTCACCCCAGGTATCTGTTAGGAGAGGTAAATAAATTAAATGTTCAGTTGTCTGCCCTGTGCAAATCTATTCTTACACCTCATTGCATCTTTTCACTTGTTTGTTTATCAAGGAGAATGACTGCAGATTACAATGGCAAACAAAGGAATATGAGGCACAATAATCCGTACCCCAAAGCGGTGTTTCTCTCACCACTGCTCATGGCAGGAGCTGTGTCGCTGCCACCATCGTGTATCTCCCTCCTCCCTCAGTACACAGCCATGGGTCCCAGGACCCATGAGAGGAAAACACCTGAAGTGCTCCTCAAACCCTCCACTTTCAAGGAATTTGCCAACCACTTATTGGTGTATATTTCTGTTTGTCCCTCAGAACACTTAACCTGTCCCCGGTCAACACCCACACAGCCCCCCTGTGGCAATTGAGCTCATCAGATTTGAAGTGATTCAGGTTTGTGTTTTTCCCCTTCCCAAAACTTCAGAAAAGGAGGGTGGAGGTGGGTGAACATATTGGCCTGGACTCTGGTGGAGGTGAGGGTCACTCCAGCTGCCTCAGGGCTGGGGATGGGCACAGCCTATGCCAGGGATTTTCAGGTGTCTCTCCTAAGGAATAAAATAGCAAGATTATAGGGAGATAAAATAGCCATATACTCTCTGATCTGTTCCAGGCTTTGGGAAAAGGGAGGAGCAGAATGTTTTGTGATTCTGACAGACTGATGGTTGATAAAGCTCAGAAAGGCCCTTATGCAAGGGTAGGGGTAGGTCAGGAAGCACCTTTTCCTCCAGGCCCAGCACTTTCTTCAGTTTAGTGGGTAGACTGTATCTGGCAAACTTTCTGGCCAACTTCTGTTCTCCAAAGTTTCAACACAAGTCTTGTCACCTTTGTAAGGAAAGTTTCTTTGGTCCTTTTATTCCCCTCTCACTTGATTTTGAAATTTCAGCAAGTCACACTAACAAAAATAATTGAAAATGCTCCAGCTAACATGAACTTTGGTGATCTCTCTCCCCAAGGAAGATCACAAGCAGATAGCTGCAGTCACTTCAAGCAAGTTTTGCATAATCGGTCTTAGGTCATTTGAGCCTGGATAAATTAACACAACCTCCATTGTGTGACTGCAATTCGCTTGATGGGAAGAAGCTTTATGTTAGTGGTTTCTCACTTGCAACACAAGTAGAACTGCACTGTGTAAATATTCTGGTGTACATTAGGAGTTGTACTAGTGTGGATACACTGTCAAAATAAATACATCTAAGTGATCATTATATTGGTAGAAATCTGAGTGTGGAACAAATGTCAATCTTTCTTGAGGATAAAGAAATTAGGAGCGTTGCAACACTCAGCTGCCCAGATACAGACATATTTAGGAAGAGCCACGTTGTGAGCGACTTGAAACTTAGCTGTGGGGAAGAAGACTCTAACAAGTCACTGTTGCCATAATAATTTAGTCAGTGTGAATTTCAGTGAACACTGCTCTTAAGCAGAGTGCTTTCCTCCTTTATGCAGATCTTCATTATATTTCCAAGTTTTTATACCATCAATAATTTGCATATGGTTCCTGGTAGCATGACCTGTCATCTTACCATTGTCTGCTGTGATTTTTTCAGGTTGCAGGACTCAGAGATAGCCCAGTATTTGAAGATGGGATTTACATTAATGCTTTAAAAATACTGCAGCACTTGAAAAATCCATTTAGAAAAAATCTTATTTGGATTAAAATCCGTACTTCTGAGAAGAACACATGGTTTTAAAGGCCAAATGACCTGCCAACATCCTTTAAAAACCACATTCACTATGCTGAGAAGAATGTATAAACTCTCAGTTTAACAATTATAATATCCATCCCAAGGAGGTGGCAAGGTATAGAATTAATGTAATTTATTTATTTGAACAGCAACAACATATGAAAAATGTGAAATTAGAAATGGTGAATGCACTTCAGAGTCTGAATGAGACAGATTTGGTTTCTTTACAGTCAGATTCAGGTTAATTCCCAGGCATGGCAGGTCCAACATGGCCTGCTGACCCGAGCGTGTGCCCTGCAGGTTGGTTGCCCCTGGGTGGCCACTTTGCCGTGGGATGGGTAGTGCAGCTGGTGCCAGGGACATGCCAAACCAGCTGTACCATGATGACCAAGCTTTGGCTTTGCTGGTGGGACTGGTGCCACCTGCAGAGCGAGGATCTCTCATGGGGAACAGGCATTGTGGAAAACGTTTGTCAGAGCCTTCTGGTGGGATCATGCAACACAATAAGGACATTTTTGAAGGGAGAGAGGCCTAGGAAAGGGTTGTTGATAGCTGAGGTCAGCAGTGAGCTAGTGGGTAATAGGCTCATGTGGGTTGTCCCCATAATAGCCAGCTCCCTGCACCGTACAGTGAGCCTTATACCCCCACATCATTCACACACTGACTCCCTCTCCCACCTTTCTGCCACAGGAGAAGTGGATGTAATGCACATCTTGTTTCTGTGTTTCTGATGTTATTATTTATGCAAGTCAAATATGCCATAGTATGGAGGAGAAGTTTGGTGAAGGTTTGTGTTCCCTGAAGGTGTTCAATCCACAGGCTGAGGGCTCTGGTCAGATGTGTGTGGTTCCTTCTACGAAGAGCTAATAGGGCTGGTGGAGCAAATCTGTCAAATGTTTCCTTTGCTACAACTTTACACATTGTTAGATGTGATGAGGATGATAAGAATGGATATCATGAACACAGTTAGTTAGAACATGAACACATGAGAAGCTGGTGGGCAGGCCCAGTGCCAGGTTCGTTATGCCTTTGTCACTGAAGAGATGCATTGCAGCAGTAAATGAAGTTTTCTAAGCACGAATACTGTGTGTGTTTGCGTATTTCAAATAACTATAGTCCAGCTGAGAAGTGACAGAGCCACGAATAATGGAGACAAGGTCATCACCTGCCAGGGTGGCACAGAGCCTCCTAACCAATGTAAAAGAAGTATTTCTTGCAGAGGTTGCTATGGAAAAACTTAGGACCAGTAGTAAATCCAAGAGCACTTCTGAATTGTGGAGCCAACGCACCAATTGTGGAAATGCACCATCAGGCCAGGCATAGTGCACTGAAGTGTCAAGCTCTTAAAGATATTTTCCTGTCTCCCATCTGTCTTACCTCTGTTTTGCTTGGATTTATCCAGTTGCTTTCCTTTCACTGCCATGCTGATGGTAGGTGTATGTGTATATACACAGAAACTTAGGTATGTTTGTGTTTCACCTGCCTGTTTCTAACAAATCAGTTCATGCCATATCATCCAGCAGTTTCATGTAGGCACAGGAAAGCACCACAAAGAAAACAGAGAGGGATTCCTCAGGAGAGAGGACTGTAGTGCTGGAGATAAAACTTCTTCAGAAGTCATGAGGTGTGTACCAGCAGGAATGACTCAAAATAATTTTAGTGCATTACCCTGGACTCCTGCCACCCATCAGGCAAGACAGCAATATCTCATGGTTAATGCTGAAGTCAAGGAGGATGAGAATGGATGTGTGCCCTCCCTCCACTGACAGGAGGGCATCATCCATCAATGCCACTTGAATAGCTCCAGTTCCACATCATGGCTTGAATTCAGACTGTGACAGATCTAAAAGATTCACTTCTAGCAGGTTTAGTTCAAGCTGCCCTTTGGCTAGAAGCCATAGGAGCTTTCTTGGTAATTGGGAACCCTCCTGGGTATTGGTTAGGAAGAACTCGAGGCTGAAGGGTAGATTTCCTCAAGGCTGGGTGATAGGTGATTCCCATCATGGTGGTAATTCCCCAGCTGGTGTTCCCCATCTTCCCTCTTTCAAGACTTCAGCCTTCTGGGTTGGTCTCTGAAACAATCCTGGGCAGATGACACCATTGCCAGGTTAAATCCAGGACAACTGGATACTGGAACAGAGGTGCAGACATTTCCACAGACTTCTGAGGTGCAGCCACTGCAGCCAGAAGCCCTGTCCTGTCAACACACTGATAAACACTTGTTCCTCTGATCAGATGGGTGAAAGCACTTTTAAGGATTTTAAAATGAAATGACTTTGACCATGTGTAAAAGAATGCCCTTGCTTTTCCACAGGATGGGGAGGAGGGAATGGGAAGTACTTACAGAGATAAAACTATTTGGTCTTTGAATCCTGTAATGAAGTTGAGTTCCACTAATGAGGCAGTGACAGGTCCTTCCTGTTAATTAAGTTGTAGGAAAGGACTGTGGGAGGGGACAGCATTGCATCCATTCGTCAGTAGGATTTCTCCTGAGATGAGTGAAAGCCAGGTGTCTGCTCTGGTACAGTAGATGTACATACTGATACGGGCCATGGCAGTGTGTGGGGGTGTTCCTGGCCCCCAGGTAACTGCATGGGTGCCCCATCCCCATGCCAGTGCTGCAGGGCAGAGGTGAGGAGTGCTGCCTTGTGCCACATAGCCCTCACCAGTGGGACCCACTTGTCCACTGTGCTTTGCCCCAGCTTGCAGCAGACTCAGCTGTTCTGGCTGTGCTTGGTTGCTGGGGAGGCTGAAAGAGCCCAGACTTGTCATGCCTCTGTGCAGCTCAGTGTGTGCTGAAGTGCCTTGAGAGGAAAATTACAGAAGAGAGAAAGTCTATTAGCTACCTCACTTTAGCTCCCTCTTATTATTTATGTCTATGTGTGAGATTTCTTTTGGTTCCCTGGTTACTTCCAGATGTCAATATTGTAATGGAGGTCCATGGAGGTGGTTACTGTGTACTATTAGGTTGGGACCAAATACACTTGGCACTGAAAGAAAATAAACATGAATAGCCTGAATATGCCACAACTTTTTCCTTCATGCTTTGTGGATTAATGTCAAAGCCTTAAAGTCTTTATGCTTGAGTAATTTTTCTGCAGCTACATGTTAATTGCATGTTTATAATCTTACAAATATGGAATTACATTTACCTGTATTTCAAGATGATTAGTGGGTACCAAGCAACTGATTACACTTGCAGCCAATCCCGTGCCATTAACAGTGAAAAACGGCAGGCATTGTTGTTTCAAATCGCGTTTGGTTTGGCAAGGGTATGATGGTAAAAAATAACAGCTAAATCAATTGCTTGAATATACAGGCTTTTTCACCTTCAGGCTTCTTTATCAGCACAGTTTTGATTAATAGTTGAACACTGGCATGTCTTTATTACCTTTAGAGAAAATATAATAGGTTGTTCACTATTTTTCTCCAAAAGATGAATTTTAGAAAATTAAAACAAAATTACCTAATGTTTACACTTAGAAGAAGTCAGTCAATGTTGATAATCCTCATATTTGACCCACAATCTGAAGAATGATTTGAAAAGATCTGTAACCTACTTCCAAATTACAGTACTGGCTGTGTTTATTTTTATTTAACAAACAAGAATTCCAGCAAAGTGTGTTTGCCCCATTACGAACAGGTCAGAGATCACAATAGGCATACGTGTAATGAAGGTAAACTAGCATGATCCAGAAGAGGATGTGGTCAAATGCTTTATCCGAAACTGAGTTCTTGGTTGAAGCATGCAGTTTTCTGTTGTACAAAGAGAGTCATGAATTATTGCTGCTTTTAGTGAATTGTTTCAATTTGGTGACAAAAGTAAAAGCAAAACAAAAAAAAGCCAGAAAAGAATGTTGTATTTCAGCATTTCTAAAAATTCCAACATGTTCTACAACAAAATGCTTTAATTTTACAACTAAAAACACTGTTTAGTTTTCAAAATTGTTTCCATTTTATTTAAAAAAGTAAAATTAAAGACAATAAATATAAATTAAAAGATTGCTTTTTTTGAGGGAATAAAATGTTTTGATGAAATAGTATCATAACTGGCCTTTTTTAGCAATGAAAAACTTCTAGAAACTTATTTTGAATTGGAGCAACTAATGATTACATATTATCTTTTGATTTCTCTTTGATTTGATTTGGCTACTTGCAGCCACTTCAGCAAATCTTGGAGGAATAAATATTGGTTTAAAGTTTCCCAGTTCCCAGAAACATAAAATGTCCTGATTGTTGGAATTAGGTAGGGTAGTCAAAAGGATGGCGGGGACTTCACTTCCTCTGAGGTCAAGAACTTTGGAGTTTAGTCTTGCTGCCGTGAAAGTTGATGGAAAAATGTGTGTGCAGGATCTGGCCCATTCTAACTAATCCAGCGAATGAGAAGGTCTGTACACTGAGGTGCTTTACTGGTCTTGTTGCTAATCAATTCATGGTACAAGTAAATTACCTTGACTCTGTAGTACATTCACTTCTGTGCCGCTGTTAACTCTTTTAAGGTCCTTGCAATTTTGCTCAGTGCCGTAGATATCACACTTCACCACCTAAGGAGTTTTTTTGGTAATCTTTGCTGTAACAACAAGGTTGTTGCAAGCGAAGACGAGGATGGGCGGGGGGAGGTTTTTAATCAGCAAGTGATCTGAGAATAAAGAAAGGTTACCTGTTTGTTTGTCAACAGGAAGAAGTAAATAAGAGTTAAAAAAATCTGAGACACCAGTCAAAGGCAATCAAATATGTATTTAATTAAAGCAAACATAAAAATTAAAGTTACATGTTGAATCAATAAACAGCACTTTTTTCTACATGCATTTTGAACAAGACAGATCAGAATCTTGCATGATGAAGACATAATGTGTCATAATAATTAGGAACACAGACAAAAGAACAGCTAATCAACATGCAAATTTATGCAGTTCTGGCGATTCAGATGAGGCAGATTTCTACCTCTTTTTTTGCTTGATTCATCTTCATTGCTAATCATCTGAAGGCTGCCAAATGTTCACTGACACTAATGTATTATAGGTCAAGAGAGGCAGGTCTTCACCTATTACCCCCACAAACAATATGCTTTCCTTCCCTGTTTCCTCTTCAGGATTTTCAGCAATTACTGCCAGATGCAATCAGACTCCTTGAATAGGAGCAACTGGGGCTTGTTTGTGGCTTGGATTCATTAGAATCAGGAGGATGAAGAAAGGAATAAATTACTTAATTGCACAAAAAAGTTGCAGCCAAAGTGATGGTGAGAGAAGCTGATTGTGTAGTTGCGTATTAGGCCACTCTTGGAATGGAGGATCTTAGAATAGCTGGTAGTTTGGCCTTCCTGATTCAGACAGATTTGGGTGTCCTCCAAAACAGATGGCTCCACACACCATCTATTCTTCTCTTTGTCAGGTTTTACCATTTATTTGATCTTGTTCATCTATGATGCTAGATGTATTAGATGTAACACAAATATGCATTCAGATCATATCCATTTAGTCTTGCATCCCAACTTTTATTCTTTTAGCCTTGTTTGATGAGATGATCAAGTTGAACAAAGCTGTTGTTGCCTTGTTCCCACACAACATCCATACATAAAACACCAAAACCCGGGACTAAAACCTTGCACAGACAAATAATCCTCCTGTGTCACAGGTTTTAAGAGTTTATTTCTCCTCATTTCACTAAGCAGCCCCCAGTTCTGAGAAATGATAACCCGACACAACAAATAGTTAATTTTTATTTGATCCCACAGAAGCAAACATTTGCATATGCCCAAGCAAAACCGTCCCCCTCCCATCCTTATGCTGAGACCCCTGTTCAGATATTCTCTTCAGGTTCCAGGCCATGTGTTATGCTGGTGGGTGGTCTTAAGATCTTAAAGAAAGGCTTTGCTCTGTGAAGTCATGCAGCACTGTATGTAATTAAGAGGCTTTTTTTTTTTTCCTTTTTTCTTCCAAAACCCATCTATGTTTCCTAACTTCATTGTTGTTACAAATGGCCAACACTTTGTGGAAGAGGTGCCTTTCAGGTAATGGTTAACGTTAACTTTATAAAAATGAGATGTGTGGTTAGGGATTCACTTTCCAGGTGTCCTGCTGAGCACATTACTGTGCCACAGTACTGCTCACTTGCAGGGGCTGGAGTGGGGTCACACATACTTTCTGATCGCTGGGTCTGAAGTGTGTGCTGCTGTGTGTGCATTTATGGGAAAGCCTTGGCAGCTGCTACAGGACTTTAATCTGGGGGAGGTGGGTTTGCTTGCCCCATTATTTTATTTGTTTGCCCCATTATTGTGGAGATCTATGGTTGGAGAGGGGCAGGTATTTATGTAATATGACGTGGTCCTGTTTCACAATGAACTTTTAGGGTCTGTATTCATTTATCTTTTGGCCCAACATCTGTTGCAGCCTGACAGACGCTGGGAATGCTGCTTTACTCTGCAGTCATGTTTAGGACTTGAGTGCACAATGCAGGCTTTTTGGGTACCTCTGAAGCTGAAACTGGAGTTCATAAAAGGCATAAACATTTTTCTGCAGTAAAACAAAACACTCATGGGAATGGCAGCGCAGATGCAATGCTGGAGGGAGAGCTCAAGCTCAGATTTCCAAGAGCACAAGCTGAAGACCCACCTCTTGACAAGGCTGGTAGCTAATAACTATTTGCATTGCCCCTTGAGGGCAGCAATTCCAAAAAAACCCTGAGATACCTCCCATAGTCTTTTTTAGAGGTCATGTGTTGATACAGGTCCATGAAGATTGTGTGCCCTTCATATGACAACTTCTGGGCCAGAACTATTGTTTCACAGCCACCAGTGTCCATCTTGTCTTCCTTGTCCTCCCCTTAACCCCTTCACAGTGCCCATAGCCTACTGTGGTTTTGGTCCCAACGTTTCCCCACTCCTCTGCCTGGATAAGAGGGGAAGGAGCATCATGCCCCTGGGGAGAAGTGAGGTCCATCTGATGGCTCCCCTTGCCCTGGGCAAGGCAAATCCTGTACCAGAATCATTTCCCCTTCCTGTCAATGAAGACACAAGAGGGCTAGGTATGCTGGAAAAACAAAAGTAACAACCTGCTCTGTGCATTGCTTTCATTCCCATGAGCAAGTGTGATTTTTATTTGGCGCGTTTCACAGGACACCAGTGAATGCATTTCATTGCAAGTTTTGGAGGCTTAATTTTACTTCTGTGTCACTAGGGGGAGATTTTTGAAGGCACAAATTCATTTAAGTGCCTACTCTCTTTTGAAAGTCATCAGGAGTTGCACATCTAAATGGCCTTTGTGTGTGAGGGAAATATTCACTGTGAAATGGGGAGAGCCCACGTATCTGTTGCAAGTGATAAAGAAAACCAATGGGTGAGACTACACTGAACCTTTTTTTTGTGATGTTTTTTCTGGCTTTTTTTTTTTTTTTTTTTTTTAAATTGCTCTCACATCCTTCATTTCCTACTGGCTGGGATTTGATTTGTTACAAAGCACTGCGATACCCCACCTCCTCAGTCGAAATCCTCCTAGAGAGTTTTGTGATAAGAAGACTGAGAAAATCCACATAAGGAACTTGTCTTTGTACCGATGATACTTGTCTGCTTTTCCATCTAAAGTTATAGAGATTCAAGAGCTGATGATGTCTTAAAAAGGCTCACTCTGTCTGAGGGTCCTCTCAGAAAGGTGGGGGGAACTTTGCTTTGACAGGCTTTAAAGTCTGTGTAATCTTGTGTAGAATGGCCTTTGCTTTCACAGCTCCTCAAGTTGCACCATGTCCTGATTTCTATACTTGTATTTGTCACTGAAACATTGCCTGAGGTTGGGTGAACAGTGCTCATTCTGAATGAGGGCTGCTCAGTTTGCTTGTTTACCTCTTTTTATTCTGTTGTGAAACTATCCCAATGCACAAAATATTATTGATAGCATCTGAATGAGTGACTAAACTGTTCTGAATGGAAGCACAAGGGAAGGTGAAGGATGCAAATGAGTATCCTTCTTGTCTGCCTGGAAGTACAGGAGCTCTGGCAAAGCTTTAGGCAAATAGAAGGCTATTTGTACCAACCTTGGTGAAAAGGATATGGATACAGTCAAAACAAAAAGGCCTCAGCAGTGTGTGTGTGTTTGTGAATGATGCTTTAACTAGGTCTAAATATCTATGCTGGGCACCTGTGGCCATAATCATCTCAATTCGTTATTAGCAGTATTCCTTAAATGCTGGTGTTTCCAGTCAGAGCAAGGCATAGTCTTAGAAAATGGACCTCTCTGTGTGTAACAGGCGTGTGTGTGGGCAGACAACCGTCCTTCGTATGTGTGCAGAGTGGAGGTTAAAAAGGTTGCTGTCCTTTTGTGCCAGCAGTGGCCATACGTCACCTTGCTGGTCTCTGAAGGCTCTTGAGGAACTTCTGCCGATTGGTGAACTCATTCAATTCTGACAGTCTATTACCTCCTTTGTTTTGACATATTTTCACTCTCCCCTTAATGTTTCCTGTTTTCATGAATCTCCCCCTTCTGCTGCATTTTCCTGTGTGTGTTTTTTGTCTCCCAGATGTTGTATGGCTGGCTATTTCAGTACCTCTTTGCGTACTACAGAATTGAAAAAAAAGGCAAGTGGAAAAACCCCGCATTGGAATGGTAGCATGTTTTCCATGTACATGTCACACGTCACAGGTTAGCTGAAACATATTCAACTGATATGTTAAGCGTCCACCTAAAATACTGCAATACAAAGTGCTTAATTATTGTATCCATTCAGTGTATGAGTTAGCATCTGCTGTTTCAAAAAACAAGAGGTTCTTTCAAAATAGCAATGATTTGCTAGGAATTATGGATTTGATATTTGTTCAGTGCTTGAACCTGTTTAGGCACATAATTTGTTTGATATAGTTTAGGACTGTGGACTTCTTGGAAAGGCATGATATACTTATTAAATGGCCAAAATACACAGATGTAGGGCAGGGTATTTGAAGATGCACACAGTAGCTCTTATTCTAACTTCCTAATGTTTGGCACTTCTGAAAGTCAGGATGTCTATTGCCTAAATATGTATGTCTACACTTGAAAATGTCACTCTGCATTGTAAAGCTCAGTCATGCCAACTCTCTGCTTACTAAAGCAATTGTACCTATATCCAGGAAGAATTATAAGGGTCAGGTTATTTTCCTGTATCTCCTAGTTTATACATAGTGATTGCTGTGGGACCTGAAGTGGGATGAAATCCTTACATACCTGTATTGCCCATCTTCAACAGCTTGTTGCTGAAACTACAACAGTAAATACAGATAAACCTGGGTCCAAAGCTCCAGACATTTTGCCCATTTACTTCTGAGATTTGATTGCCTTAAATATGTGTCAAGTCAAATTCCATTGGACAACAACTATCTTTGTCATAGTTCTGTCATCCTTCACCTCATTCTGCAAGTGAACATTTTCTATGTAAATGTCTTTGAAGCGTTTCTTCACCCACCTCACTCACTTAATGGGTGGATATCACTGGTTGAAGCAGTTGTAGAGTCTACAAGCACACTTGGGAAGATTTTCACCATTTCCCAGCTATTAGGCTAACCTGTTAACCAGTACATACACCCTTGAAAAATGACTGTGAAGCAAACTCTAGTGTTCTTCTTCAAAAGACCCAGGTTGCGAAAAATATGCTGCCTTTGAACAAGCTCACCACATGTGAATGTTGAGTCCACTGCTTCTGGAATGCACTATTAGGCTGGTCATGCCCATATGGTGAGCTGGGTTTGCTGCATGAGTGCAGTGTATCAGAAGTTTGACCTATAAAGTCAGCAGAATCAAATTCCTCATTGGCATTCCGCCTCATTGCAAACTGATAAATCTTGTCCTTGCCTTTTGGTGAATTCAGATTTAGTTCTGTTACTCTGGGGATTTTTCTTTCCTTAGCTCTGCTACTTTTCAGTGTATCTACTCCTATGTAGAGACACTGCCTCTGGCCTAACCTCTCTGCCACTTCACTAGCTTGGTAATGTCCTCAACTGAAGATGGGAGTAAAGGACCCCTGAGAAAAACTTTACACAAGACAATGTTCCAGAACTTCTTCATTCTCCTCTTCTACTCAGGTCACTACCTGAGCTGCCAAGGATGCTGAGGATCAGAGGAATTCAATCTATAAAATGCTATTAAATTATTCAGAGCAGAAACTTTCCCTTCACAAGTGTTGATCAATGGTGGCATTCAGTCCTTTGCCCATGGAGCCAGGAGTTGCATGCTAAAGCCAGAGCCCCCAAGGTGTGATACACTGGAAACTCGTGACATGCAAGGCACCTCAGAGTGGCAGGCAGTGTGCCAAGTGCAGAGGTGGAACACTCAGCAAAAAGAATTTCAACGCTCTTGTTTAAAACTGTGTCACACATGGTTTTGGAGAATAATGACAGTCTTTCAAAATCCCTTGTTAGTTTTTTGTTTTGAAAATGCTACCTGACACTGTCAAGTGTTTGGGGTGCTATCATTCAGTCACCTGATTTCTTTACCAGATGGGCTTGTTGAATGAGTTAGGAAGTCCAGGAGTTTGGACCCTTGATGGCAGCAAAGTCTTCTTCTCTTTAAATGTATATATAACATGTTTTCTATGCCCTCTTAAAAGACAATGGTACCTGGGATTTCTTTCAGATCCAGATGGAAAGCTTTTGTAAAAGGTAGTGGTAATGAGGCTTAGTAAGATTTGTTTTTTGTTAAGAAAAGATCATCTGGTGCTTGCTTTTGGAACTGGTTGCTCATGAAGGTTTCTAATTCAGGGTCTTAATTTCTGTAAAGAGTGAATTACAAGAAGTCAGAAGAATGATGCGAAGAGCATTTAATAATGCACATTCACAAAGAAGTGGTGTAACTACATTAATTAGGCAAGTCTTGCGTAAAGATGCAATGTAATTATATATTTGAGACAGTTAATTAGGGAGCTACTTGGAAATTTCAGTGAATATTAAGGTAATTATACATAAATACTATAACCATTAAGACTGCACCCATAATGAAAGCAATAACTAATTACATAAATAACAGCATACTTATGTTTTTACATTACCAATACCTAACAATACTTCCCCTCTTTCCCTGCTCTCTTTGCCATGCAAATGACAAAACTTCATTTTTTTAATTCAGATATTCTTGCAAATTGTTGAGGAAACAATGAACTTTTCTCCTGTTCTCTTTCTCTAGAGAAGATTGGATAACAGGAGTTATGCATACCTAGCAGGAAGATGGTCAAGCATACTACACTACTTCATGTTTCATGCCAAGTTTTTGGTGGCTGCCCTTGGATTTCACAGAAGCTCTGGTCAGAGAAATTTAATAAAGAAACTATAGCTGTAAAGATAATATTTAGACTTTTTAGGTAGTTTTGACTCAATCAGTGAGGGTGAGATGAACGGCTGTCGCAGAAACTGGGCCCTGCATTTCATAGTGTTGGGCCTGTGGGCAAATGCAAGATCCTTGCTAAAACGTTTCTTGTCATTTAGTTCTGTCAGGGTTTGGGGTATTTGTCCATGGTCAGCTTCATGTTCACCTAATTCTACTAGCTTCCAAGGCGTGGCAACAATGACTGTGCTCTCCACATTGCTATCCTTTTTCCAAATTACCTCAACTGGACTGTAACTCAAGGTCTCTAAACCCTTAAGAACTACTATGCTGAGAACTTTATATGAGGTGCAGCCTTACTGATTCTGCTGAAATACAGAATTGTTGCTTCCAAACATGCTCACTGAATCAATGATAGTTTCTAGCAACTCTCATCTAAGGATCCAAACGGGTCTCGGAATGAGTCTGTGATTTTGTGAACTATCATGATGGAGACTACAGGTATGGAAACTGAGGCACAGAGAGTTTAAGTGACTTGTCCAATGTCATGAAGAACATTCAGAGTCCTATTGTATTTTAGTCAAAGTCATCCCCTCTCCTGCCAGAGGGATGTGGTGCATAGTTTGGTGTCTAATGACATTACTCTTTTCTCTCTTTGTTAATCTTATCTGAATAATTAAATTGACCTGGTGAGACAGTGGAGTTCACAAAGGAGTGTAATTTTTAGCCACTTGTCTATATTATTATGCTTCTGTTGACATCATGACTAGTTGTCTGACAGGGCCCACAGCAGCATGGGCTCTGTGCATGTTTGTAGTTTTGAAGTCACTGACTGTCCTGCAGAACAAGGACATAACTAGAGTGAGGCTGGCACCTGAGATCTCTGTTGATGTGCACATCCTACCATGCTAAAGAAACAATGAAGGAAATTCTTTCCTTGCTAAATCCCCTTTCATTAGGATATTTACACTAAAGTAAAAAGACCAAGGCAAAGAGGATTTAGGACAATACAGTAAATTTTGCTATACTCTCATTGCAGACTTCAGGTCAAGTAACTGTATGCAACTGAACCATATTTTCTTAGCTCAACAGTAACCAATGATTCTTCCTGCCATAAACTTCATAACATGTAAAAGGCTGGTGGGACCTTTCAAATTATTTTGATTCTAGATAAATAGTGTCATAATTCTGAGATGGAAAGTACTTTGAATCCCTATAAATGGTCTTACTGTTATGGGTTTACATTATGGCTCATGTTCTTTTAAATTTTTTTTTTGTACTGTAGTAATGTCTCTAACTTTTTAAGCACTTCATTTCTAGCAGAGTGAGTTTAGGGAGAGCTGCACTTTGTTGGTGTTATAATACATGGATACTGAACTTTGTGTAAATCAGTTGGAGGAAAGATTAATTAACAAATGCTGTAGCAATAGATAGCTTACCAAAGATAAATTGTGTCAGATTTCTGTGATAGCTTTCTCTAAGTTTGTGGCTAGGAGAAATATAGTAACACTAATTCAACAAGATTTCTGTCAAACGTTTATTACAATGATATGTGAAAGAAAATTTGGGCTGGAGAAGACATAGCATAATAAATTTTAATAAACGGCTAGGGAAAGATTGCTGAGAACTGAGCTGAAAGAACTGCCGAGGAACAAGAAGAGTAACTAGCAAAGTTTATTAATGATCAGTCTTTTGTCCTATCTGAACATTTTTATTTGTAACCACAGCAGAAGCATCTATGCAAATAGAAAGTCTGTAAAGAGATGGAAAGCTAAGAGGCCTTGACAATTCAGAGAAGGACTGACCCTGACAACAGGAGAAATCGAAAATGGATAAAATTAAGTACTAATAAACCACAAGGTCATGCAGATGTTTTTTGCTCTGAGCAGGAGACTCATCATCTGGAAGCAACAGAGAAGTGTTTTGCTGAATCTTACAGTGACTGACAGATGCTGGAGCTCTACAACATCAGGGAAGGGAAGTATTCCCTGAGATGTTCCCCTGGATGTTGCATCAGGGGAAGCATATCCAGGAAACATGTGGGATTCCTGACTACTTTTGTACAAGACACTGGGGACATCCAGAAAAAGACAGAGTATAGAAAAAGGGATATTAAATTGAGAAAGGAAATGGGGAATAAAAAACGATGTCTTTAGTTTAGCAAAACTAAAACTGAGTAGGGGTATACTGCTCCCTATAAATATATCATCAGAGTAAGTGGTGAGACAGAACTGGTTAAATCAGGGGTGTACTGAATGCCATAGGAACAACTGATAGTAGCCGACTGAATAAATGTTCTTTGGAGAAGGGATGAAGGTTTTAATAATGCGAAGTTTTGTAGCAGTTTTCCACTAGGAATTACAGGGGCAAGAAAACTACCTGGTTTCAAGAAAAAACTTGAGAAATTTATCAATGAGATTGTGATGTTGTGATATCAATGAGATATGATGTGTCAGACATAGCAGGGGATGACCTGGGAGGACTCTTCCACTTCTGTTTCCTATGTAAAACTATTCAACAGAGCCCCTGTTCTCCAGAGTACTTTTTTTTCTGTAAAAAGACTTCAATAGCAAGCAGGGAAAATGGCCTTTCCTTTGGATTCTTTGTTTGCCCTTATCTATACAGGAGACACAGATCCGATCAAAGTGCCAATGAATCTTGTGGTAGATTGGATGCAGATCTCTATTATCTGTATGACAATACCTTTCAGAGGTCCTGCTCATTACTGGGGCCCAGCTACTTTCCATGACTTGACTTTTATGATCCCAGTTCATCTCTTAGTTAAATCCATCTGAAGCTGTTTCCTTGATAGCCCCTTTAATATTTTACAGGTTTCTTACAGGTCCTGTATTCCTGTAATCTTTTGAGGTCCTTCAAAGTAAGCCAAACAATCTTCTACCTTTCACAGAGCCATCGTCTAGCCAAACCCATGAGTAGATCACTGATTCTCCAGGATAAGATCAATAGCCAGTCACCCTCTGCTATCCTAAAAAGATCTGGCAACTCAGTGTAGTTGTAGCAACTGAAGAGCTATTAATAATGGATGATGTCTGACAAAACTCATAGGTGTGAAAGGAGATTTACCAGAAGCATGGTGTTCATGCATGCTGCTCATTGATTGACAGCCACAAGAGGTTAGAGGTTACCCATGGAATACAGTCTTGATGGCCTAGGATGAAATGTTCCTTCTGACCCTTCTCTAAGCTGGTGATACAAAGCACTGGCTAACATATCATTAACTTGCGACACCATGATGATGGGATTAAGACCTGGAGGGCTTTATCTCTACCTTATTAATGGCAATTAAAAGCTGCGTGACAGTTTTAAAACTTGTTGATGTAAAGAAAGTTAGTGCCTGTCTTAGAGTGCCACAGTAAATAATTGTCTGGTTGCTTTGCTTTCTGTAATCTGCCTACGCAGCTGTATATTATCATTTTTTGGTTGCAAATACAGCTTTTCGATTTATCAACAAAAGAGCAGGTAAGGCTCTATGTAAATAATGATGAAGGACACTTCCAGGTTGGATTTTGTCCCATTTAGACTGCTGAGCATGAAAGAAGCAAAGGATTATCAAAACTAATGGCAATATCTGTTAGACATTTTTCAAAGCCTAATTAACCTCCCCTTCCCCAAAAGTTTAAACCTGATTTTATTTACCGCCAACTTCACCTGGCTAATTCATAGGATATGTATTAAAAAGTCCGTCCACATTTCTTTATATGGAAATGGATATTTATGATTTATTGGGTGTTAACCATTGATGGAGCTGTTCTGGTTTCATGGCAAGAAGTTTCATACCTCTTGTCCTTCTGCATATTGAAGGAAATTGAAACTGACAGAAGAACAGTGTGAGTGCTGTGAACTAGAAGTAGTTCTGTTATGTACTTCTTTTGTTAAAAAATCAATCTACATTGGAAAGAAAGGATTAAACCCAAATGTGTGCTCTAAATGGGAAGTCCTAGTCTCAAATACTCAAATAGTGGCTGTTCCTGCTCTCCTACATATCCTGACTATCTAACTGCTCTGGTTGTGGCATCGTACTTTCTGGGCAGTGCTTCTGAGCTACCTTCCTCACTCCTGTTCCTCTGTTCAAATGTGCATTCAGCACTGTTTCATGAGAACTGGCTGTCATGGTGTTGGGGGACCTTGTATGCTGTGAATCCCTCTTGATATTTTGGGAATCTTTGGAGCAACCCAGTGGAGCAAAGAAGTCATCTGCATGGCCCCCAAAGAGATCTGTCCCCACTTGCTCCCCAGGAAGCATGGGGCAAAGACTACCTCCCAAAGTTTTACTGGGTCTTTACCTCAGGGTCATAGAGGCTGGAGGACCTTTACGTATTTGGTATTGCTCTTGGTTGCTTTTGAACTGGAGAAAAGGAGTCTTAGCTTTAGCCACTGCTGCTGTTACAGAGGTGTCGGCGGCTGTGGCAGCCTCCTGTGTTCTGTGCCTGGCTGGGCCACTCTGGTTGTGCTGAACTGTCTTCAGGGCTCCTGATGGGTGCTTTCCTCTCCCAGCTCCCCAGAAGCTGTGGGACTGGGAGACAGGACCTGTCATTTTAGCTTCTTGCTACTCCAAGGCAGAGATTGCCTTACACTTGTAGTTTATACAGCCCCAAGCACAATGTCAGCATTACACATTAATTAATAATAGTGGCTTATATTGCTAATCACTTAATTATAAATTATGTCTGCTGGTTATGCCTGCCATCACATATTACTTTGTAGTTACATAGATATACACATAGTGTATCTGGGCTTTTGTAAATCAGCTTGTAGTTGTTCAATGATACAAAGGCTATGCCAGCACATAAATCCAATGTAAACTGCTAATCATTTTTAAATGAAGACAAAGCAATCTGAGTTTTAAATCCATAATGCAAGAGAATTACAGTGCATGTGTCTGAAATTTAGGAAGAGAACTCGCTTTGCAGACGTTTCAATTGTAAGCAAAATTCTGACGTTATGCGCATTACATGGTATTTTACTGGAATCACACTCAGTGGCAGATTTGCATAAATGAATGTATTGTATTTTTTATAACTGTGAAAGCTTTAATTACCTAAACTCTAATTAGGCTTGCATTTTTTTGAAAACACAAGATATTAGCTTGTTTTGTAGTTGGCTCAACTTTAGTGTTTTCCTATTTGAAACTCATACTCAACAACATACTATAAAAACACAGGGAAAACACAGAGATGAAGGCATCCCTGGAATTTCTGGAGCTGATTGGTTGTTTCTTCTCTTGATATATATAAGCCTCAATGCATTGAAATTTTCTTGAATGCTGCCCTAGGGCCAAACTGACACCTGATGTTAACATGCTGCAGCTAGATTTGGTTGCATTAAGGATGAATCTAAATGAGTGTATTTTCATAATTTCTAGGAATAAAGGTGTTGTATGAAAGGGAGTTATTGATGATAATAGTTTTGTAATGAATGCTAGTAAATGCTAGTTTTATAGTGGAATTATTTTGGTGGTTTTGGAACTTTTACAGAGTTCTAAATTTTTCTCTTTTTTTTTGGTACAGTGAGATAACAGTACTGGCCTGTTGAGATTTCAACAAAGACTTGGTCACAAAACACAGATTTAAAAAAGTTTATCCCAATAGGACTCTGTCCTTGGGATCTAGTGAGTCACTGTGGTACCTTTTGTAAAGTGGGAAAAATGGATAAATAAAACTAATAGTAGTCATTACTTCAACTTTAATCTAACCTATGAAAGAAGAAATGCTAATGCATCTTGTATTAATTCTGCTGAATTTTCTCATTTGCTTCCATATCAACACACCTTTCGTGTCTGTGTTGGGTTGTCTAGATTTTGCCTTTCCTCTATCATAAAGCTGTGACAAGTATCTGTGTGTTACCGTGTAGCTAGGCTGCTGTAATGTGCTCAGAAATGAGCTCTTTCAAAGGCCATTCAGAAGCCTGTGCTGGAACAGAGCATCTCGCTCAGCATTCACTGAGGGCATGCTACTGAGAGTGTGCTTCACCTCTTCGGTCTGCTGTTAAGGCAAGTCTACATGCTGTTGATGTGCTAGTCTTCTCCACAGACACCCCCTTGTTGTGGGGGAGAAGCTTGTGTGCCCTTACGAGGTTGTGAGCTATGCTGGCAGTGGTTTATGCCTCCGGTAGGGTCTCCCATGCTGGTCAGGTCTCAACTGAAGGGTCAGACAAAGTGTGTCCTCGGGCAGGATGGGCTTGTCAGCCGCTCGGCAACCATCCTAGGAGAAGGACAACTCTAACTCCAAACCTGGGCAGATGGAGCTCTCTTAGACCTATCAGGCCATCCATCCAAGAGAAGGATACTCTAACCAAACCTACATCCTGAGGACCTCGCTGTCAATGTCCAAGCTTGCTAGGCCCTGGCAGATGAACCTCAGGAGTAAAGGGTGGGGCCAGTTCTGCGCACGCTGTGCCTCACCTAAAAAATCTATTGCACAGGCTCGAGGGATCAGCCATCAGCGCACTTGCAGCAAGCGTGGGTAAAACCCTCCCAGATCTTTGTTTGCGAAGTCTAGCCATGATGTGCTAGTTGTGGTGTGTAGGCTTCCAGATGCTCAGGAGTTCTGCTCTTCTAAGCCGGAGTGAGGTGAGGATGACACACCTGTTAAAGGACTTTTTGTTGAGAGAAATTATATAAACCTTCCAGTATTATTCTAGATGCTGCTTTCCAATATTACTTCTACTTCTTCAAAACATGCATGTTTGATGTATTCTGAAGGAGAAAGTCTGCCCATTTCCTTATGCCTGTCTGAAAATGTTTGAAAACAGCGACATATGCAGTATCAAAGTCAAATAACATACAATAAGGCCTGTTTCCCTTCCCCCACCTCTATCCTTGCTGTTTAGTACCTTATTCTAGGGGGATCTCATCACACTCCACAACTTCCTCATGAGAGGAAGAGGAGAGGCAGGCACTGGTCTCTTCACTGTGGTGACCAGTGGCAGGACCCAAGGGAATGGCCTGAAGTTGTGTCAGGGGAGGTTTAGGTTGCGTATTAGAAAGATGTTCTTCATCCAGGGGGTGGCTGGACTCCGGAACAGGCTCCTCGGGGAAGTGGTCACAGGACTGAGTCTGACAGAGTTCAAGAAGTGTTTGGATGATACTCTGAGGCACATGGTCTGGCTCTTGGGGATGGTCCTGTGTAGGGTTAAGTGCTGGACTTGATGTTCTTCCAAACTTGGCACATTCTCTGATTCTGTGATTCTTTGACACTCTTCATGCTTCTTCTAAAACAATTCTTGTTGTAAAACTCAGGTTTAATGGGAATAGAAAAAGTTAGGAAAGGAAGGCTGTGTGGCAAAGATTGTGAAGCAGGTAATAGAAATCCAATTCTACCGTCTCTCCTAGGCATGCCTTCCTCTTGTAGCCTGGTGTATAGGAAACACAGAGCAAGGAATGTATGAAAGCCCCTTCCAGTAGATGTTTCAAAGGTATCTCTAGGAGCAATCTGATCTTCTGAGGTAGATGGAGATGTGTTGATGCTTGCTGGGGCAAAAGTACTTGATCACTCTTGAGTAACTGAGTCTTCTCAAGACTGCATTTTTTAGGCATGAACAGAAACAAAACTGTAGAAACTGGGGAAAATGTAATGCAATCAATTGATATGCCAAAAGACTCCTGGGTGTTCTGAGGCTTATATCTTTGCCATGCAGGCTGCACAGAGCTTCCCAAGCCCTGCTGTGGGTCTGGTCCAAAAGCTCTGTGTATTGGATCTTTCCACTAGGAAATTGAAGTCCCCAAGGAGTTCAGGTATTATTCCCCATTACCAGATAAATAACTAACATAAAAAGGACAGAGGAAAGTTAACACTGTCAGTCTGCAAGCTGCTAGGAAAATATCATTCCAACTCAATGTGTGATGTTTTGAAGAGTTAAAGTGCAATATTTCAAAATTGAAGGTAATTTTTCGGGAGACAAATTTGTGATTTTTCCAAACTTGGTTCCGAGTGGTCCTGAGAAGCCAATAGGAACTACTGATTCCCAGACTTTCTGAGACCAGACCCTAGGACATGCACCTGAGTCCCCTAAAAATGGAAGCATCTGAGATCAGTGTGAGAAAAAATTTTGGCAGAGTACCCTATGTCACACAGTAGGCTTGTGCCAAAGCCAGGGCCCAGCATCCTTTCTCCAAGTTCTCATAACAATAAGAACAACCTCCTCAGCAATTGCCTTACAAAAGGTTTGAACATCAGGTTACCCAGAGACATGAGCAGATAGTAGAGCAGTAATGTACAAATGAAAGTCCTACACTTTGACCTCCAACCACATGAAGCCCCATTACAATAAATATCCAACAACACATCCCTTTCCACACCACATGGATGCTGCCTTAGGTACAAAGGTACTAAAATGACTGTTCCATGTAATAAAACATGGTGGGAGAAATTATGAAGTATAAAGTGAGGTTATTGCCTTCACTGCTAATTAAAGTTTACTGTATCTTCTTACAGCTTTGTTTAATGGGCTCCTACATATCATGGGGAGTTTCTTTAAAGAATTAAAAGAAAGCTCTTTTTAAGGTCACTCACTTGACCTCAGTTCATTGTGTTGTGAATGCGGTATTGTAGTAGCACATATTGTGTGGGGTACAACACCATGTGCTGCTCCAAGACTCCTGTGGTAGCTAAGCACAAAGGGCTGCGTTAACGATGATGTGTCAGCCTTAGCTTTGAATTTCCTTGCCTGAGTGCTAGTTTTCATTACTGACACATAATACATGGTGTTAACCATTTCAGCACTGAATTGCACACAGGGATACACCACCGTTTGTGCTTGGAAATGGCGATTTCTGAAGTGCCAATGAGCTGAGGTACAATTATTATTTTATTACTTAATGGCACCAATTAGGGCATGCATTGTCAACTAGCACACAATGATCTGAGCACCATAGTGTGATATAACTATTACAATGAGTATCATAGGCTGATACTTATGTCATATAGGGAATAAAAAGCTTCAAGCTTTTTTTTTTTGCTTTTTTTTTTTTTTTTTTTTTCTGATTTGGCAAAAAAATGTGTGTTCTGAGGTTTTCACTTTGTTTCTTTGTGCCTTCATTTCCTCCTCAGATAAATTCTGCAAAGCTCTTTGAATATTAGTAGTATTTTATATAACATGTTTCCTCCCACAAAACATTTCTTACCAGTAACTCATATGGCCCTGTACTTTGACAGCTAAATCCTTGCTTATTTTCCATTTTCTCTTGAATCCTTTTCCCAGTCTGCTAGCTGAGTCTAGATCTGTTTTTACATCACACATCTCAAGCTGCAGCTGCTGTGGACTCTCTTGTTTGGTGGAACTCTGTTACTTTGGTATCTTGGCTCTTTATCTGGCTCGGGTTGCTTCCTCCTCAATACACGTTCCACTCATGAGGCGGGTGATCCAAAACCCATTGAAGTAAATGGAAAAATTGCTGTTGATTAAATTATTTCACATCTGCACTCCCTGGCTCTACCAGCTTCTTCTATTGTCCACACATCCTGATTCACAAATGTTTTAAATGACAGCTTTAGGAACATGAAAGCGTTTGGGGCAATGGCCTAAAGAGACAGCAGAGGGTAAAATTTGTGAGCATTATAGTGCTATAACTGTAGTGCTTCCATTAGTCAGTACTGAGCATCAACTGAAAAGCCTGCCTCAGTCAGGCAAGGAAGGCTTGCATTTCACACACTCAGGAAAACAGGCAGCCCCCATCTCAGAGTGTGGTTCATCAAGAGGATTATTTCCTTCCAAATGCAAACTAAGCATCATTTATCCTCATCCTCAAATCCTGGAATTCACTGGGAGAAAATCTGGGGGTATGTGGATGGAGGAAGCCAGTTTTTGTATGTGACCTGCTCTCAGGATCATATTCATAATGACAGGGTGCACACACCCTTCATTTAAGTGCTGCCCCCAGTTACTTCTTTAAAGTGACTCCTTATGGGCACCTTCTATAGGACGGAGTGTAACTTAGACTGGAATTTCAATGAGCTCCCTCAAATGGTTCAAATGGCAGCAAGAGGTATCAGTAGACCTCATTTTCAGGTGTCAGTAGAGGAAATTCAACATTGATGCCTAAATTCCTGCAAAAGACTCTCAAAAGTGGAGCTAGATAAGGTAGCCCCTTTTATTGAAAGATTTCAAGGTGCACACCAAAAGCACGTGCACGACCTAGATGTTACAGTTTTTATAACTTTCAGTAATTTACATATGTGATATCTACAGCCTATCTGTGGTATGATTTCCCCTGGTGCTCACCCTCAGAACTCCTCAGAACTGCCCCTTGGAACCCCTCCAAGGGCTCTGAGCTTACTCTCCTGTTTTGACTACAAGCTCTCTTATAGTCTCAGTTGGAGTTCTTGCAAGTGTCCTTCAAAACAATGTGTCCTTGGTAATGTGTGTCTAACAGAAGTTCAGGAATGTGTGAGATAATGCTTAGTGACTCCTAAATACCACCTAAAATGTGAGAAATTCAGGACAACTTATTCAACTTAGGTAACTCTATAGAAATCTACAAAATACACACTAAAATCCTTAGGCATCAACATAATGTTTGGAAGTAGTCAGTGTGCCATGTACAATTATGGCAAATGTGCACACACATTTGGAAAAGATCACATGCATTCTTATTTTTAATGCTACCCCTCTCTCCCCCACTCCATGCCCCCCTCCTTTGCCCCTGTCTCCGCTGTCTCTTGAACTTGAATATTGTTCCAGGCACAAAGATTATGAGGCAATTACATACAGCCTTGATGTGGGGATAGAAATTCATCACTATGAGCTCACCTGTCCTTAGGAGGAAGTTTATAAACATTTAGAAGCTGTTTGAAAGCACTTATAAATCTTTTGATGTTTGTCACTTTCCATTAAGACATGGATTCAGCTTTACCAGTGGAACAGATGCTGGTTTGTATGCCTGAATTATGTAAGTTTGTATCAAACCTTTTTGTTCATTACTAAAAGAATAGCAACGTCATTAGGGTTATAAATGTAGTTACCAAGGAAACCAGTTTATCATAATTGACTATCCTTGTTTCATTCTTTATCCCAGTTTCTTTCTGTTCTCTATCCCACTGCACCTGAGCTGGTTTTTTTTTGCTCCAGTTCAAAGACATGGTAAACAGCTGTCTGAGTGGCTAACTTGTTGATCCACATCTTAATAGAGGTGGATATTCTTTGCCTTCAAAGTTTAAATCTAGGTTTTCTTTCTTTTCCCACTTTTGATTTTGGAGGTATCAGGAGAGTCTGATAGCACTGTGCCCATGCTATTGAGAAGTGAGTTGGATTTTCTAGTATTTCCAAATCTGTGTCACTAAAAACATAATGAAGGAAAGGGAAAGCAATTCTTGGCTAACAGTTGAAATTAGTTCCCCTGAAATGTTTAAAATAAGCAAGGAAAAGAAGATGTCATATCCTGTGGTAGAGGAAGGAAAGGACTTGGCTTTCTTTGCCAGGACCTTGAAGCGTATCTTTTTTACAGCAATTGTCTGGGGTGATTTTATTTGATGTCTTTGGTCCTGATTTCCTACCCATGTGGCAGGTGTAAGCCATACCACTGATGAGATCAATGACATTGCTTACAAAAAAACTGAGTGAAACACTTTGTTCTGTGAGGGATGATGGGAATGGTCCCTTTCCTTGAGTTCCCTTGCATTGTCATTTTATTAAGATAGGTGAAAGCTTTAGTTTTAACTGAATGTCACATCAATTTTATTATGTCTGTAGGCGTCTTTGTTTTTAAAATTCATGACAAGTTCCTTGCAATACATTTTTACTGCATTACAGCCACCTGTTCTACCTTGGTGGGTGGTTGTAAATCTGGGACTGTCCTTTCGTGTGTGTGTACATGAATGATTGTTTCTTTATGCAGGGTATTAGGAGCTTCCAAAATGTATTCATAACTTGGGCCATTCTGGGGGTACACGTGCATGTTTTATGGATCAGCTTTCCTTTTCTGCCACTGCAAAAGGATGACCTGGGGTCCCAAAGAGAAACTTCTTGTCCTTCCCACGGGGAATCTTTTATCTAGGTCCAACATATGCATTTTACCAATTCCTAGACACATTCGGTTCACATGTTGCCATTAAAATAGTTTATTCCTAGATCAGCTTCAACAAATAATTCAGATTGGTGCAATTCTTTACATGCCTTCACATTTAGTTGTCAATATCTGACTTACCTAAGAATGTAAACTATAGATACTGTGCTTTAGGAAAATATGCCCCCTAATACCCCTTATGTACTTCTGGAATTGGATTCAGCCAACCACATTCAGCTCAAGTTCTCAGCTTCCATGGAGCTGCAGGCAGGTTGGGACAGGAAACCATTTCTTCTCCTTGAAGGAAAGTGTTCTTCACCCTGTGGTTCAGTGGTGCAATTGGCCTGTGTGGTGAGGGGCTGAATGTGAATCCAGGATGATCCACATTCATTTCCTGTCCCTGTCCTTGTTGTCTTTGTCAGTTTTGAAGCAATCATCTCACATCCATGTGCCTGAGTTTCCTATTTTTCAAGCAAAGATAGTGATATTTGATATTTGCTCTCTCCTTTTTCCTTTCTGTCATCTTAATTGTTACTCTTCCTGGTGGTGTTACACCTGAAAAATCTTGTAAAGCTGTTTGTTTCAATGCTGTTGTTTTTTGATGTCGTTAAAGTGCTAGGGGCCTTAAAAATAAGTGCATTTGTTTTAAGGAGTGAATTACAAATAAACTGACTCAATACATTATTAGAACCCTGGGCTGACTTCAGGTAGACACTTATGGGCTTGTTTGGTTCATGGCCAATGGAAGCACCTGGGGCCAGAGTCTTCTCTCTCTGTATATTTGCTTTTAAGAGCTGTAAAATAAATATCATTATGCAGAGGCTGTCCAGTTCCTTGTACAATATTGTAACCCAAATTCGTGGGCCACATAGAAAGCTCATGATGATAGAAAGCGGTCTCAAGAGTCAGTGCTGCAGGCTAGTCTTTTATTAATCTCCTGCAAAATGAGGTCCCACAGCAGCAAATCACCCAGTGCTGACACATTTAATGCTCGTCTTCCCTAGTTCACATAAGGGGAAGAGCTCTGCATCCCCATTTCTGAGAGAACGAGGTGCAGCATGCGCTGTGTCTAAGGAAGAGGTTGGGTTTGCCAAGAGCACCAGATGAGACATTGATGAAATCCTGGGAGCGCCTGTGTACTTCTGGTGGTGTGGATTGTAAATCACAGTAAGGGATGTCGATGCTTTAATTATGTGTATGTGATGGTCTATGTGTTTGTGCTTGTGGGTTTTTTATAAGTACGGTAAATGGAGAAGAGAATCTGGCCTGGCTCTGAGGCTGCTGCTGCTACTGGCGAGGCAGGAGAACATTTTGGCAAAGCAGTATATTTATTTTTTTTAAGCCTCCCTCCACAGCCCCTCCTGCTGTACTATATTTTCTTTTTTTCAGGATTTTTTTTGTGTTCCTTATCTGAGGTGCTGCTGGGACTGGCCGTGTGCTCCAGCTTAGTGAGCTCTTTCCCATTTATCTGGTGTGGTTCCCAACCTATGATTTAACAGTGGTGTGTGAAACAGAAAGAGAAAAACAATGTTTGATCTGCTAAAACGTACCTTAAGAGCAAACACATACACATTGATGAAGGTATCAGCTGGGTTCTGCCTACAGTTATGTCAAACAAAGTATGCTAGGAAGTGCCAACTTTCCTTTTGTGCTGTGACACCAAGCGCTGCCAAAAGATATTAAAAAGCTTGCGTGAACTAGGTGATGGCAGCTGTAACTATCTAAGTTATTGCCTGGCAGCTGTAATGCTTCTTCAGTGCTGCTGGCTGCTTTTTATATTTGGTTCCCCATTTGTTTGCCCTTATTCTAGCAACCGATACCACCAAAGCAGGCAATCAGTGTGTTACAGCACATGGCCACTTGCTACTGCAAAATAGGCAGCTTAGTAGTGGCAATTGAGAGACTCTCATGCAGCAGCTGATATAAGTCATATTTCTTTTGGAAGAGAACCAACCTAGCTTTTTTTGTTTTGTTTTGTTATGTGTCAGTGTGAATCCAAGAAGTCTCAGATGAGTTGATGGCAAAAGGCAAACACACACACACGCATGTACATACACACACACATTCACATGCACACACACACAAAAATGCAGCTTTCCGTGTTCTTTCTGTGTTGGCTCCAAATGTGCTAGAACAATATAGCCAGCTCCCAGCCCCTGCCAATCCTACATCTGCTCTCTAAAACCTCCAGCAAATAAGAATTACTGTGAGGTTGTTTAACCAACGCTTACAATATACACACTTTTCATTTTTCCGTTGCTTCTATCTCTACACTGGTGGCAAAGGTTTGAGAGATAATGGAGAATGATACCCACTGGGCACTTGCTTTTTCAGTGCTGTGAGGTGGGCAGTAGCAACCTAGATCTCTCTGCTGGCAAGTTTTGGGGCAATATAAAATGTTTTTCATTGCCGTGAGCTTTTGGGAAATTGTCTATACTAGAGGGAGTGGGTTTCTGCTGTTTTTAGGGTACTTTTTCTTCTCAGGGGAAGGCTTTATGTTTTGTGGGCTTCTTTTGAGTTTCCTCATTTAGTCGTCTCTTAAATAAGTCTGACTATTCATGAATGTAATATTTCTGCAAGACATGTTATTTCTTTTATCCTTTCTCAGACTAGTTTTGAAAGTACTGCAACATGATAGTATTTTTGCAGCGTGATCAACCTCAGAACAATTTCTCCAGGATGGAAAATGGACTTAAGTAGTAGTTGCATCTTGCAGAGGATAAGGCAGAAGATCTCAGTTGAGCTTTTAGATTTTTTTCCTTTTCTGTTTAGGCTCAGCTGTTACAGAGACCTGAGACAATTGTGTGTTGTCTCACAGTAATAAGACACCATAATAATTCTTTCCACCAAAGAGTCCCAAAGCATTCATGAGTGTTTAATTACCTATTCCATTTCACAGATGAGGATGCTGAAATGCAGAGCAGTTAAGTGATGTGACAAAGGACACCTAGGTATTTGATAATGTAACTTGAAAAAGAAACAGCATGTTATTAATCCATTTTGCATCACAGTGACTGGACTGTGCTTTCCACCAATGTAAGTAAAGAAATTTGCATGACTTCAGAGCCTTGTCTCCAAATTTATTGCTTAACTGTTTTTGTTTTTCCCCTAGTATGCTATGAGTTTGAAAATTCACAATTAGATCCGAATCAGCCTTTTTGGTGTATTTTGCAAGAGGACAAATCACAACTATTTTGTCAAAATGTTGAAAAGATTTACAGAAAGTGCTGTAAATGGTAGTGTGTTGGTAGAACTGGGGGCAAGTTTTAATTCACTCATAGCAGGCTCACATCTGGCACTGTAGATTATAGCCATCCTATAGTGAGTACTCTGGTGCCAGTAAAGACTTGTGCTGACCCTCTAAATTTTCTTTAAGAAGAGATATCTGGAAAAAATGCAATTCCTACCTTCTGTTGCAGGAGTCATACCTCTCTGTAGTAGTGAAGCATGTCAAGGAAGAGGCTGTTTATTTTGAGAATTTAGATGAGATATACTAGTTCAAAGTTCTCTTGGATTAGGTGGAAACCTGAACAGAAACAATAATCTAATGTGAAAATTCTGGCATAGCTTGAGGAGAGAAAACACCTGTGGGGTCTGTGAAGCAGTCCTGCATTGCTTAACCTGATACTTGTAACTTTCCAGAGGCTTTTCTTTGCTGAAATAAGCTGACCTGTTCACTAATTACCCCAGCACTTGTTTTTTATAGATTCACTTTCATGAATCGAAAACCATGCTCATGAGTTAGATGTGCATGCGGGCAACAGCTCCCACAAAGCAACAGTGGGATGAGTCTGTGTCTGGAAGACTGCAGGAAGCATTACCCTTTATATCCCACACGTATCAGAGGGGCTGGGAATACCCACCTGTAGGTTCTCAAACCACTTCTGCTAGAGGAAGATATTCTTTATGTGTTGATGTTCCTGACTACCTGCAGAAACACATGTTCTCCACCTCATTCTGCCCCTCTACTCTGCTCTGGTGAGACCCCACCTGGAGTATGGAGTCCAGCTCTGGGATCCTCAGCACAAGAAAGACATGGAGCTGTGGAGAGAGTTGAGAGGAGGCCATCAAGATGGAAGCATGGAGCACCTCTCCTACGAAGAAAGGGTGAGAGAATGGGGTTTGTTCAGCCTGGAAAAGAGATGGCTTAGGGGTGACCTCACTGCAACCTTCCAGGACCTGAAGGGAAACTACAAGAAAGATGAAGAGGCTCTTTACAAGGGCAGGTAGTGACAGAACAAGGGGGAGTGGATTCTAACTAAAAGAGAGTAGGGCTGTCCAGAGAAATTGTGGATGCCCTAGCACTGGAAGTGTTCAAGGCTAGGCTAGATGAAGCTCTGAACAGCATGGTTTAGTGAAAGGTGTCCCTGCCCATGGCAGTGGAGTTGGAACTAAATGATCTTTACGGTCCCTTCCAACCCCAACAATTCTATGATTCTATGATTACCACTCCCAACTTAGAGATTTGAGGCTCCTGTTATCTATTTAGAAGCAATCACCCACAACCGATGGTCTGCTCATCAGACCTTGTCTGGGCTGCTATTTATGTCCGATCATCTAAATTAGTTACCTAAAAGAAGGTGTTCAGTAAGAAACAATTACTTGGTTTAGGTTGCTTTCTCTAAGGGCATGGAACAATCCAAATCAACTTTTACCATTGTTTCCCACTAATAAGAGGAAAGGAGAATACTTAGAACATCTTGTATTTGCATTTCCATTTCTCAAATAATACCATAAAATCAAACATATAAATATTTTCTCCTGAGACGCTCATACAATTTTCAACTCCAATGCATTTTTTCTTTTTTAGGTTGATTTGAGCTGTCCCTTTCCTCAAGAAATGTGTGTGTCCGTTTGTGTTTGTGTGTGTGTGCAATGGAAATGCTGACAGACCCTTAACTATAACAGCATGAAAGGCGCCACTAAAATAACAGTGGAACAGATGCTGTCACCACTGCCCCTGGTGGGGAAAGAAGATGAAACAGAAGGGCATTAGAGTTGGTAGATGGCAAATTAATCCTATTGTACTAGCAGCTGCAACCACCAAGATGCTTGCAATTCATGCTTAGACACTTCCAGTACACCAAGCTCTAGTAGGGGTGGTTGGAAAGGATGAGGCAATGAAAGGTCATTGGGGCTGTTTTCATCTGAGTAGTAATAATAATAATAATAATAACAACAACAACAACAATAATAATAATAATAATAAATGTTGGTGTATGTTCTCTACTATGACTAGGCTCTTTTTACTATGGCAACCCAATCAGGAATCTTTCTGGTATTTTGAGACTCACAAGATTTCTCAAATGCTGAAGTATAACTAATGTAATTTTTGTTTTCTTTCCCCTGCACCTCTCCACCCCAGCCCCACTCTGCCAAGGTTTCCATGCTGAAGTTCGGATTTTAGACCTCCTTCTTATGCTTCTATTAGTAGTCAAAAAAAGAAAAAAAAAATCACTGTTAGTTTTAAACAGTGACTAAGAATGTTATAATTTTCATTCATAAGACAGCCTGGGTGATTTTGTGGTGTTGTGGAAATTGAAACCCAGAAAGACCTGTGACCTTAAATGGTTGGATTAAAAACTGAATCTTGTTTCTAATGAAGACTAAGTGGATGGTGTAAATCAGAATTTTGGGGGCTCAATTTATCTCTAAAGGATTTTTTTTTTTTTTTTGTGAAAACTTGTTGAAGGGAGCTGTACAAACAATAGCTTGTGTAAGCCAAAGCTGGCATCTAGCAATTCTTAATGTCTGAATGAAAGTGCTATTTTTTTTCCCCCTTCACAGTACATGTTGCCAAGAAAACAAGGAGTAGTTGCTTTAAGCATTTACAAATGGTAATGCACCAACAGCTGGTCTCAATCCAACTGAGCTATTGTAGGGGTATTAAAAAGACAGGCCAGAGTTTGAGATCTACTGCCAACCTCCCTTGCAGAGTTAGGGAACATTTTACTTGGAAAAAAAGGTCTTCTCTTCCTGCAGAGATCCACGGCTGTATTCTCCTGCAGAGCCTGAGCCCTGCCTGGCAGAGCAGGCAAAAATACATTGGTAGGCCAAATGTTTCATTGACATGAAAGTGTAGAATCTAATAGGTCTCCAGCTAGATTATTTATCTCAGTCTAATATTATAGTCTTCATCTGTGTTTTTCACATTTTGTTTGTTGGATGAACAGTTGTTTCATATGACTGTATTTTTATAAATTTTCTTGTTTTCCTAGAAAAATCTTACCATTAAATGAATGTAATACCAGTATTAAGGAAATTAAATTAATTCTTTTAAATTGAAGGACTTTTCTAAAGTGGGCTTAGTCTGAAAGACTTTCCAGCTTTCTGCAAAAAGCACTCATACTCTTTTCCTCATCCAGCAGGAACTGTAAAATATTCTTTGGGCTTCTAGGTTTTTAGGTAACTATAATGCTAAATAATACTTCTTTTTGAATATAATTACAGGTGAACTGTGTTTACAGCAAATGTCCTAGAGAGAGCAATAAAAATGATTATTTTTCATGCTAAAGACCTCTGCTATTAGCAGTACATTTTATATATGCTGCTTTTTATGAATAGAAATGCAGTGTTTGGCTTTTCCCTGAAAGATAAATGAACCTATTTGTTGATGTGCCACACTTGAGCTGGACGTTTATGTGAAATAAAAAGGATTAAATTAATTGTAAAACAAACCCACCCAAAAACCAGGCAAACAGACCGTCACACAGCCAAATATGGAAAATACACCTTTTTCTTTCTTTTTAGAGATATTTGTTTTTCTAGGGTGTACACAGATAGTGGCACAATGCCCACTTGTTTAGGTTTGTGCACGTGTGTGTATTTATTTAATTTTTTACAATCATATGGCTTGGTTCTGTTCTCCAGATATTGTCCGAGAGCTGCTATTTGAAATAAAAATGTTTGTATCCATTTCCTCATTAATCATTGTAATACAACCTGCTGCAGCTAAATGACAAAACAGATGCAATGATGAAAATTAAAAGTGATGGATACTTATCTTTGGCTATAAAAGCTGCTAATAATTTAGAGAACTAGAGTGCCTTTTGGAGCTAGAATGTGGCAAATGAGAGAACAATAATAGGGCTAAAGAGTTTGCTGTTTGTAAACCAGATAAATATGGGGAGGCTGCATTGCTGTCTAGCACCTGTTTTATGTGGTTTGTCTTTTCTATTGAGTAAGATCAAGTGAGGTATTATTTTAATGTCTGATATGTATAGCATTGTTGGAACTGGATGTAACCTAACCCCAACAAAACTGCTGCAAACATGACCTTGCTTTTGTGTGATGTTTTGAACTTGAAAATGGGCCTCTTTCTTTTTCTCTACCACACACCCTGGCATGGCTTGTGAGGTTTTCTCTTGAAAATGGGTTCCATTTCCCTAATGAGAACAGACCTCTCCCAATATGAAATGTGGTTTTGTAATATAACACTCTAAATCCGGCTTTCTTATGCTTTCATTGCCAAAATGCCATTTTTTTTCAGTGTGTTTTGTGGGGATGCTGAAGGGTGTAAAAATTCAAGGGTCAAAATTTTAAGGTGAAAATATTTATGGTAGCTCCCTTGGGAACTCCATTCCTGTGTGCAATGAGAAGTATTCTCTCATCCATCTCTATCTGCTCTCCGGCTGCAGCTGGGACTCTCTAGCCTGCTTTGTGCTCTGCTGTGCCTGTGATTTGGCTATGCTTCCAAAATACTAATACACCACTCTGAAATTGCCAATCAAAGCCTTCAAGTACTTGCAGTGTCTGTCTAGATGAAACTATTGGAAAATGCATGACAATACCTATATCCATACTTCAGGTCTGTATTGTGAATGTGCCTAGATTGGTTCTGCAAGAATATTTTTAAATGCTGTGTTTATGCACAAGACAGATCTACACGTACTTCCCATTCAGCCATATTTTAGACAGTTGGAACGAGGGTCTCTGGAATCACAGAATCCTGGAAAATTCTGAGTTAGAAGGGACCCACAAGAATGATCACATTTCAACTTCTGGCCCTGCACGGAACAGTCCCGAGAATCCAACTATGTACCTGAGAGCACTGTCCAAAGGCTTCTTGAACTCTGTCAGGTTTGGGGCTGTGACCACTTCCCTGGGGAGCCTGTTAAGTTCATGTTAACTTTAACTTTTGTGACTGTCCTATCTGCTATAGCAAGCTGCCAATAAGAGAGATCCTAATGCTAGGCTGCTTCCCATTCATATTGCGTCAAGCCACTCCTGCAGCCCTGTGTCAGCAAGCACCTGTGATCCTACAGCATGGAGGTACACTCAAGCTTGGCTCCAATAGCTCTCTGGGAAAAGAGTGCCTGCTCTTATCCTTAGCAGCAGAATACACTCACTAGAGTGTAGTCACTGAGAGAAAATCCCTATGCTCAGTGAAGCCTGCTCAGTGTCAGCAGATGGTGGGTGAAAGTGTCCCTGCTGGAAGCTGCAGTGCTCATATCCTGCTCTCTGAACTGGGAGCTTATGGCTTTGCGTGATTTTCCTGTGCATAACAGAAGTAGCATTTAAGTCACTTCGTAGTGTCCTTACTGGTGTATTAACCACAGCTGAGTCCACTTTGTGAACTATGTACTAAACCACAGGTCACTGAGCATCAACCAGCCCTGACCTGAGCTGCCCCTTTCATTCACACAGGTGAACTACAGATTCGCTGCTTCAGATAAGCATTCTTATGGGTTGATCTTTTCTCTTATGTCTTAATATTAGTCCAAGCTAAATGCTGAATCGTGACACCCTTGGGTGTCATCCCCTTTGTAAGCTCTTGCTATCCTTTATCCAACCCCACAATCTCTGATTACCTAGAACAAGGAGTTTGTGTTCAGTTGCTGTAACTCCCACAGTGTAAATGGAAAAAAACCCCCAGGGTGTAAAGTGTTTGTAAATTCAGAGTTGTGTTTTCTCTGATTAAGCAGCAAGTTGAAGCTGAGTATCTCAACTTTTAGAGCTTTTGTCACAGCACAGCATGTATTTTTGAGGACAGAGAACATCTTTTTTTATGTGAGTGCATGCTTAGCAAAAGAGATACCCCTCATTTACTTGAGACCTTTGAGAAGCAGCCATAATATAAAGCAATAACAGCATCACCTTCTGAAAACTCAGAGGCACCCTAAAGATTTACCCTCTAAGCTTTCAGAAATCAGGACTTCAGAAACTTTCTACGTTGTGTTTAATAGTCTCTGATAGATTTAGTTCTCCATTATTTTTTTTCTAATCCCTTTTTGAACCCAATTATACTTCTGGATTTCACAACATCTTGTGACAGTAAATATCCAAATTTGTGTTATATGAAGAATAATTTATTTTTATTTTTTCTACCTGATGATTTCACTGATTGCCTCCAACACTGTGTAGTAACATAAAAATTTCCTGCTCACCATCTTAACATTCGTGCTCTTGTAAACTCTATCATATCCCACTTTTGATGTCTTTTTTCCAGTCTGATGAGCTACGGTCTTGTTCCTCACTGCAAAAAAAGCTGTCCTGTGCCTATTTTACTCTTCTTTATAACATTGTTCTGCATTCTGTGCTCTGAGATAGAGACTACAAGTATTCAAGATGCAGGTGCATTATGGATTTATCCAGCAGGACAGTAATTTTTTCTTTTTCATTCTGTTTTTATCTCATCTTCTTTCCTAGCAATTCCTAAAAGCCCCTCTGGGCATTTCTGACAACAGTTGAACACTGAGGTGACCTTTTTCTAATTATTCAAAGTGACTTCAAGATTTCTCTTCTGAGCCTGCTGTTCATTTTTTACCTATAACTAGTGTTATTTTCCTCCACATGCATTAGTTGGCATTCACCACTACTGAGTTTTATCTTAGTTCATGATATTCTTCTGAAGCTCTTCAGAATTAGCTTCAGCTTTGACTATTCTGAGCAATGCTATATCGTCACCAAACTTTGTCACCTCACTGCTTTCCTAGGTTGCTTATGAATATAATGAACAACATATTTGGAACCTTTTTGCATCTGCAAAACTAATTCTATGGTTTTATTTCTGCTACTATTTACTTATTCTAGGAATGCTTAGCTTTACTGCAAGTGGAGATATGTTCACACTGTATTGACCCAGTAGTGTCTTAGACCATATGTTCATTGAATAGTTTAATAAATTTGTGAGGCATGGCTCTTTTTCCCAGAAACTGTTGAATCCATCATATTTATATGTGTAAACTAATTCTTTATTTTTGTTTCTATCGATTTATCTGCTGCAGAGGTCATGTTTGCTGATCTGTCATTCCCTCAGTCTTTTGTGGAGCCCTTAAAAAGCACAGCAATGTTTTCACGTTTTTCTCCAGATACTGAGGCAGAATTAAGACTTGGTTACAGGCCTCCAAAACTAACATAGTAATGTCTTTGATTAAGAGCTCCAGAATATTAATTTTCTAATGCAAATGACTGGTTACTATTAATTTATTGATTTATTCAAAGAACTCTTCAACTCATCTTTCATTTTCAGTTTAATCTTTTTTCACTTTTTTTAATAATTTTACATGATTTTGGCTGAGGTAGCTTAGAAAAGAGGAGGTGTTGTCCCCAAAAGATAGTGAATGTTTTGGACTCTTTCTGGCCCTCTACGCATTTAAGAGTGATGATTATTGCAAATACTTTATCATGCTTGTTGGTGTCTCCTGTGTGCCTTTCCATACTTCTGGGTGAATTTCATAACCTCACATTCTGCTTATGCTTTTCTGGAGCAATTATATGTATCACAAAATGCTGTTTTGTGTGTTATTTAAGCACTTCATCTCAGGCTAGAACATAATCTCTTGCATTTTGCTCATGTTTTTCATCATGGTGAATATTGGTTTTTATTTTAATGCCAATGTCTTTTTCCAACACTTCTGGAGGAAGCAGTCTTTTGTTTTCAGCAAATACTTCTCCAATAAGTAATGGGTGTATCTTGTTTGGAAGTTTAATTCTGTTGCTTCTCTGGGATATCTTTACAGAATTATTAACTACCTCTCTGTAATTTGGAATACAGCTCATTTAAATAAGGAAGGGATCTGCAGTGTTATGTGTTTTAAATTTGTTTACATTGCACTGAAGTAAGATGGATCCTTCTACAAATGTCCAAGGGAATTTTTACACCCCACTAGTACTCCACACTCGGACTGCATCTTTGCAAATGTAACGTTACATGATGAAAAGTAAATTTGTGAAGTGAACTCTCAGTTAGTTTCAAATTGGCTTCTACAGTTATTTTCACTCTTAGGTAAATGCTGCTAGGATTTAAATCAGCTGTACACAATTTCCATCATCATCATCCTGATCTTCCCGCTTCATTTAGGGGTGTTAATGAAAATGCAGTTGGCTGCTCCTCTTGCATATGGACAGGACCTAATCATCCCGAAGACACATCTTTTAGCAGTGCAACTGATTTACATAAATCCGGGTGTTTCTGATGCTGGTTTTTACATGTTCAAATATCTGCTTATAACTGCACTTTACATCAAGCAAAGCCACTTTGTAATATACCCTTAAAAATGATCTATCTTGCTAAATAATTTTATGTTACTAAGAATTTCTAAAGATTCCCCTTACTTTTGATTAGTTGTGACATTCTGTACCGAGAACATCAGGTGTATCATCACACCTTTTGGGCCAGTCTTTCACTAGATAAAAACAGATGGTGGTTGAAACACTTGCATATCTTTTTAATTATTCTTATTTGCCTTTTTTTTTTTTTTTCTTTTTTCCTGCAATTTTTTGATCTCAAATTAAGCTTGCACAGCTTGTAATATCACAGCCCACATATTAACACTTTGTAACACATCCTGAGAGTTAAAGACTGAGTTTATTGTCCAATACTGAGTCTCAGTTTTTCTGATCAGTAGTAATGCCCTATGTAAATAACTGAAATATTCATGTTTCTTAGGACACCTATACTAAATGTTTCTTATGTTTCTCAGTGCCAAAAAAAAAAAAAAAAAGTTTTGACTGTTGAAGAACTGATTTTCCATGAAACTTTTTTTGCCTTCCCAAATGGCAGAGAGGAAATGCTTCCATGTTTCATCCATTGATACATAAAGAACACAAATCTTTTTTTAACAAAGCTGTTAAAAGATAGACTTCTCTGCCTGCAAGATCACCTCTGAACTTGTTCAGGCTTCCATGAAGTTTCTTCAGAGCCCAAGAAGAGGTCCTCTTTTGCCTGAAATTCATCTTTCTAATCTCAGTACTCTACACACTGAACTCCTGACAAGTGCTCAAGAATCAAATTTGCACTTTGGCCTAAGGGATTCTCTGCTGGTAACTCTGAGACTCATTTTAGAGTAGGCAAGTCTCTCTGTCTTCCTACAGACATAGGAACGAAGAGGCATTGAAATTAAGTGATTTACAAGGGAAAATTCTGGTGATAATGCTGATATTCATAGTCTCCTGGCTTTCAGTCCTGTAACTGGATCCTTCAGCAATTCTTCTTCTGTCCTGTAGTTGTGCTATCCTGGCTAAAAAACAAGGCCAAACCATGAGTCTGAATCTCAGCATCCCCAGGAGTCAGTAGGTTTTATCTTGAATACCTTCAGTGCAAAGAAAAGTAGGTGTGTATCTTCAATGTACAGATCTCTGGGGAGTAGCTTGACATTTTATTTTCTCTATTTGTTTTTATTTATGATATTTTTTTCTGATCAACATCTGAGCTGCTTGATGTTTTCAAGTCTGGAGAAGGACTGGAAGAAGTGAATAGTAGGTTGGGACCAACTGGTGACTGGAAATTTTGGTAAGAAAAATTCTAATGATAACTGTTCAGCTGGGCAGCCTTGGAGGAAAAACAAATGAAATCACTTTGGCTAAAATGGGTGTCTGCAGCTTCACTAAATGTCTCTCAAAGAAACAAACCCTTGCCTGATAGTTGTTACAACAGCAAGAGCAGTCAGAATGCCAAGAGAAAGCTCAGTTCAGACCAACACTTCAGTAGTATTTCAGTGTAGAAATCCTGTTTTCTTCCTTGTGCTGCAAGAATCAAGAGCAGCACAAAGTCTCAGGCTTAGAATTTTTAAAATAATTCCACCACCCTCCCCCTCAATACAGTCAGCTTAAACTCAGACATGAGGCAAATGCTGGATTTGAAAATGCAGCTTTCAGTGAGCAATGAATCTGGCATTCACACACTGCATTGTGCTGCCAGTCCTTTTTTATATACCAACTCGTGTGCTTCCTACTGCCTTATGAGCTGGGTCTGCCTGTGCCATGATGTCGCTATTGTGACAATGATATTGCCAGTTGCCTGCACCATCCCATCCCTTTAGATTTGGAGTTCTAAGAAACAGCAGATTGGAAAAAACAAATAAATGTCAACTCTCTGGACTTAAAATTAGTCCTTTCTTCTGGGCATCTCTTTGTACTTTATACACCTAGGTTAATACTCCTGGGAGTTAGAGAATTAGATGTTCTCATTTCACGTGTATGAAGCAACTCACAGTAGAGCAGCTTACCTGGGAGAATACCTGAAAAATGTTATGTCCAAGGAGAGACTTATCTCTCCTTATTCCCATACTGTGTGCTAACCAAATAGCTGTTCTTGGCCAGCAGTACTCTGAGCTGAGGTCCAATGCATCCAAATCATGAGTTGAAGTTCAGTGAAATAACATTCATTGTTGCAGGACAGCTTTTCAGGGGAAAGCAGCTATATTTGATAGGTGTGTGACTTATGATTAGAAGCTCGGGACCTCTGAAAATCAGAACTTCTGTTAATATATAACATCTTATGCTCAAATACAGACTATGCTGGCTTGGGATCTTCTACTCAGCTGTGGAACCATTCTTGTGTACTCTAACAAGGAGAAAAAAGTAATACATTTACTACATATTTTGTGCTGCTGGATTTCTGAACCTTGGCAGCTCATTCCACTCTTTGGTTCCTCATGGGCTCAATTATCCCATGGGGCCACCACTTTCTCCTGTTATTTGTAGACTTTGTTCTTCCCTCAGCTGCTTACCCACAGTTACATCTGATCTATCTGTCAGGCTTTGGTCTTCTGTTTTCCTTCTTCTCTGATAATTCCTCTTTCTCCCTCTTTCTCTCTGAGCAGTTTCTTTATCTCCTCCTTCCTTTGCTTTTGTACCTTTCCATCTCTTCTGTGTGCTATGCACCTCTTCAGTCCTCCTTGCCTTCACCCTGGAGTTACTGGAGAAGGTGAGATCTCTATGAGCACAGTTGGAAGACAACTAATATCTGTATTTGTGTGGTAACACAGTGCTGAAAGCACTGGATCTTGTGGGATCGCTCACTGAACCCCAGCTAAACTGTTCTGTATTTACATACTTCCAATGTGCAGTGGCTGAAAAAGTGGGTTATGCATTTTACATTGCAAAATGCTCTGAATAAATGAACTTGCATAATTAACCAATAAACTTTTTCACCAACTTTCCAATAACCCACTTCATTTCCTTGCAGTGGCTTCCAAGGTCAGCTGCAAACGTAGTCATTTCACTTCAACCTGCTTCTGATAAGCGCTTTTCTCTGATTAATAATATGGTCTGTCTATTCGCTTTTGTTGTTCTCACCTTTTCCTCTGTCTTTTCTCTGGTCCCTGGTAATTGTCTATTCTCAGCACAGACTGTTGGCTCGTGTTATTTGCAGGGCTGCATGGAAACATCCTAGTTAGCCTGTTAGCTCAGGAACTGAAAGCAGTTTTTACAGATCACTGTGTTACCTTTCCTGGCATAACTAACTCTCTCTTCAATTTTTTTCTTTTTCCCCTTCACAGAGTGTATCAACCTGGGAGACTGTTTCTTGCTCCTGTACTTGATCACTGAGAATTATCTTGGGTATTTCTCTTTATAGCACTTCTGTGCCCCATACTTGTCTCCACATCTGTCTCTGAAGTTTCTTTCAGGCTCTTCTGCTGGCTGGCTTCCTATTTCTCTTTCATCAAAACTATTCTGAGAATTCATTTCAAAGACCCTTATAAATAACAGCTTCAAAGACAGGTAAGGTAATTAACCTACTAATAAAAGTAATTTATAAAAAAACAAAACATGTTTAGTATTCTGGAAACAGGCCCATAGTTGGATTAACTATTTGCTGATTTTCTTCCTGTATTTCTATGTCATCCATTCTTGTCTCATCTAATCTTCATCATGGCTGAATCCATGCTTATTTCTGTGTACTTTTGTGTATTATTAATGGACATGGGAGTCCTGATAATACAGCATGTACATGTGATTTGGTGAATATATGCATGTGAGTATTACCTTCCAATTGAACTATATCCAGGGAGAAAGACTGGAAGGCTGATCTTCTGCTCCCACAGCTAATGTGTATATGCAAAGCACCAGACTGAAGGAGCATCTATATTACTGCTTGCTCAAAGCAGCAGAGACTATGTCATACATAATACAGAGGCATCATTACTAATATAAAACACTGCTGGGGAGAAGGGACACATGGGCGGGCCAAGATGGCAGATGGCTTTTAGTGGCATGCTGCTTTCAGTTCTTCTACCTTTGTAATTTGTGCAATTTAAAGCCTTTGGTTACTGTTTTTACTCTGCTGTCCATTGGCCCTGGTGGGAGTTTTTGTTGTTGTGTGAGAATGCAGTGTATTTTTAGTGAGGGCCACAGCCAATAGTATGTGCTGTGTTCTCCTGGTTACTGGTGTTACAAAGGCAGGCTAGTCAAGAATAGCTTTTATGATCAGCTGGTTTGCTGAAGAATTGATGAAAATAGCAGTTGTCTTGGCCCTATAACCTCTGCTCTGTTGTACTGCAGAGTTTTGTGGTTGCTCAGTAAGGCACTACTACTGAGGCAGAAAGCTCTCTGGCAGATAAAGAGGGAGAGTGGAAATAAAGCATACCTCAAAGAGAGGCAGTTTTTAAGTGGGGATAGGGATGTATGAGAGTATCTTCCCTTATTTGCATAGTGATGGAAAAATTCTTTGAGGGGACAGGAACATGAAGGAGCCAAGTGGTCCTTCCTGTGCTTTAGGATTGGTGTTCAGGAAATTTGAGGTTCTTTCTGGCCCTGTTGTGTGGGCTAAAGTCACTCAGGTTCCTTTAGCCTCAGCCTCACACTGGGGAAATGAAAATAATATTTTGTCATTTGAAAAGGCATGGAGTAATTTTCCATCCCTTCATTCTCTGGGAACTCTAATGCTCTCTGAGACCTGTTGATGGATGATGCTGAAGGAGTGCAAGATGTTGCTATGGTTGATGCCAGTGGTAGCTCCACTGGGCAAGACTCTGACTGGTCAGTGCTTAGCTGTGGAAAGTTTTGCATTCCACAAGGACAAGTGTGGTCATAAATTCTGCCCTTCATTTTCTATCCCCAAACTCCTTTTTGGTTCACTTCAGAACCATAAATTTTAACATCCACTATACCTCACATGGGGCAGGCAGCTCACCTCTATCTACTAGAACAGATCTAATTTTTTTGGTGGCTGAACCGCCTTATTGTGTCTTGGCCCAAAAGTGGAAGCACAGAATTGCTTTGAAGGAACCCATTACAGAAGGGAGAAGCAGGAAATGGTGCAAATTTTGTGATGCAACCTTTCTTCTGTGGATAGAAACCTGCTCTAAGTTCTAGACTGAGGAAACAGAAAGAAGCTTGTGGAACCTTTTGTGGATGCTTCTGAACTAGAAGGAAGTGCAAGATGCAAAGCCTGAAATTTGGATCTCTCTTGATCTTTCCTTCTATTTTTTATAACTTTTCTGAATTTTCCCTTAGCTTTCATCTCTGATTTTTATTTTTGATTTTCATGAGACTCTCTCTAATTTGAGCAGGTAAAATCAGCTCAGATAAGCATAAGCTGTTTTGTAGTTCAATATGGTTTTTACCTTTACACAGTATGGATTTTCACGGCAGTTTTAATACCAAACCATATTTGCACAGGTGCAAATTTATATTCATGTTACCAAGTGTGGGACTTCTTATACTGAAAAGCCAATGCACAAGCAAGCAATATTGCCAAGGACTTTTGTCACATTTCTGTTGCTGAGCGGGGTTCAACCCTGACAAATAACAACAACTTTTGTTCAGACTCACAGCTCAGAGAAATTTTTGAAATACCTTTGCATATATACATTAGTTTTTCCGAGCTCAGACAATTATTCAGGCTGGAGTCTAAGTGCCAGATGAATTCCTGAAATTAGTTTAGGAATTTTGTAGGCATGCTTTTGGATTAATTTTTAGATTCCAGCTTCCTATATTTTTATCTATTTCCCTAAGTTCACATTATAAGTGGATTTCTTTATCAGAATTTGAGTGAACATGAAACTAGAATGTAATAGCCTATTTTCAACTCTATTTTCAGGAGTTGTTATAATTCACAATGCATACGGTAGCTATAAAAAGACACATTATATTTTCAAGGTCTGTCACATTATTTACAATGTGAGAACATAAAAACTCTCTGATGTTTCCTGATAAACAGTCAGATCCAGTAGCAGCAGGTTAGGTACATCAGGTGCATAATCAGCTTCAGGTGGAGTAAAGAAGCCAAGGGTATAGAAACATACTCTCTCTAGAGGACAAGAGTGTACTCCAATATCTGCAGTTTCAAGTGCTGGAGTATGTGGGTTAACAGAAACATTTCTGGTATTTTGTGGCCTAGCACTGCTACCTTCCAGGCAGTCAGTCATCTAAGCAAAATTTCCACATGAATGGCTGCTGAAAAACACAATGCCCCTTACCCTAGGGTGAATCCTAGTTTTGTTAAAGTCAATGACAAAACTGCCTTTGACTTCAATGGGGTCAGGACTGATGATGTCTGATTTCCATTCGAGTTTAGGGTTGGAGATATCTTGCAGGAAAACAACTCAGTCTTCTGCTCAGGGGGTGGAATCCAGCTCCCTGGATTTGCAGAGTTTTCACCTTTATGGCCAAAGAGAATTTATCATCCTCTGAATCTTGATGTGCCCATAAAAGATATTGCTGCCCTCCTTTTCAGAAGTTACTGCTTCCTCACTCTTTAAATTGTTTAAGGGAAAATTAGCCAGATTAGTTTGTACAAATGAAAATCGTGGGATATTTTTAGCTGGGATATTTGACCTGGATTGAGCTGGGGAGTGCTCACACCTGCTGCGTAGCCCACAGATCAAGACAAAGCCAAAAACCTTGAGGTGTAGAGTTGACTGTGAGGGTCAAACTCTGGGTCAGGAAAAGGACATGTGCCCATAGTTTAGGTCATTAGAAGAGAGCCACCACCGTGTGGCTCCTTGGTATGCTGGAAGTCACTTCTTAGATCTATGTGTACAGGGAGGTACTATGGCCAAATTACTCTCAGGAAGAACCTTGGCAGGGATAGAAGGCTATATGGGGCTTGACAGCTTGCCTAAACCAAAGATTTTTCTTAAGGCTAAGTGAGAACTTCGACCCTGAGGGTCTTACACTCCTGCTGGAAAAGCTTTACCTTGTGCTCCTTCTCTATTGGTCCTGGCATTCCCACAGAGTTGCTGCCACAGGTTGAGTCTGCTGGTGGGATGGGCTGTCAGGGAGGAATGTTCCTGTTCTGTGTTCTCAGTGCACCTTCAGAGGGTGGCAGATACCTCACAATAGCTGTGTTGCAACAGCCACATGTGTCTCTTTTCCCCCTTAGTGTAGCTTTTGTTGTCTTCTTGGTTTTTGTAGTGCTCCAGAATGACTTTTCAAACAGTAAACTTCCCAACTTTTGACACAGCCTTTCTGCACTTATGTCTAAGAGCCACCCTCAGGCCACTAAGTGCTCACAGAAAGGTGTGTGTGGTTGCGTACACACAATGAAAACAGAACCAGCACTTACAATAAGGTGTTTTCCACATAAGTGTGAGGCCTCGGTGGGCACACCTATGTTCAGGTGCAGGTGAGTGCTCTGGTGTACAGAACCAAACCGATGGGTTGGTATGTGCTGCCTGCCATTTTAATTCCCCTGCAGTGTTTTGTTTATCTCTAAAATGGATGCTGCTGGGCTAAATCATTGGAGAATGGTGTTTGTCAGACCAAACCAAATAGAAAATATAAAGAAATTGCTGAAACAATACAAAGGGACTCCTTCAGCTGGAATCAGAGGTTTAATTCATTTCACAAGGAAATGACTGACTCACTTGAGTAACACCCCCTCTGATCTCTGACATGTGCCAATGGCTGACAAAGGCAGGTGTCTATAATTTGCAAGTGACAGAAATAGTTTTGTTAAGCAGTATGAATTGCAGGACTTTGGGCTCAGCTATATTATGTAAAAAGAGAAGGTTTCCTCTAATTTTTATTATTCAGTTCTTCAGCACTAGAATGTCTTCTTTTTGTTGTGTGCTGCATACTTGTGTACAAAGTAAACAGTCCTGATGGCTGACCATAAACAGCATTTGGTACCTCTGATCTGTATCTCCCGCTCGTGAAAGAAATCTAATCTTATTTACGTGAACATTTATGTATCATGCAATTTACTTTCAAAATGATTCCGTAACTCCATAATTCACAAGGCTGCACCACTTTGGTGCCAGCACTTCTTTTGCATCTTGTTTGTTTGAAAGAAGATTCTTCTGGCATATTTTGAATTATAAGTTGGCAAACAAGAAATTTTTTCCTCTTGACTTCAAAGCAAACATAACAGCAGAGACTTAACAGCTAGATCCTTGTGGGAAGCCTGCTGACACCTTCTTTAGTGTGTAATTTTAAATTATCAGACGAAGAGTGAACTTGCTCAATATATTTGTGCCCTTCAAACTCTGACTGCAAAGTGCCATATCCTCTCAGAGCAATGAAACTGTGGACCTTGTGCAGTGTGAGGCGGCTGGGATCTTAAAGGTGGGATTGTAGCAAGTGTGCCACAGACGTACAGTGTGAAGCTGCTGACCCCTGTTCACCCAGGGAGGTCTTAGGGCTTTGATGGAGCAGTGTACTGAGACCAGAAGACGGCAGAGAATGCAGAAGCAATGCTAGTCTTCATTTTGTGGTAGCTTCTGTGCTGAGCGAGTAGATTATGCAGGCTCATATCCAGGACAAACAATAGAAACAGCAAACTCACAAGGGATGTTTTGGACTCTTTTGTGAAGGTTTTGAAGTCCAAATTCAACAGTTATCTATCACACAAGGTCTAGGTGTAGTTGATCTTGCCTGACTGCAAGAAGCTGGGCCAGCAGATCTCTTGAGGTTCTTTTTGTCTGTAAACTTAGCTGATTTTATTGTTGTAATGATGAAATGTGGGGCAAGAATAACTGAAAGTGAGACAAGAAATTCTACTAGCTAGGCAATAACAGAAAAGGGAAACACTCACATTTTTCCTTTTTCTGTCAGGTGATCACTCTTAAAACGAACTGTTACTCTAATACTGTCATCCTTTCCATTATGATTTCCATGGTGACTTATTTGTGTTGGGTCAAAAGGTGACCCAAAAGGCTAGTGAAAATCAGTGATTTATGGTTGGCTTCACTAGGACCTTAACTTCTCAGCCTCAGAAAATTCAAGGGGTCTTTGTACTACTTGTTATATTTGCAGCTGTGATCAAACTGTGTCATAGAGCTTGACAGCACATCCTTGAAATGATGAGGTTTTGGACTGTTCTATACTATTATACTAGGTTGTTTCAAATTTTTGCTAGAGAAAGTTGTGTTACTGTTCCTTTCCTGCCCAGTTCTGTGTTTGATTGTCAGGTGCAGGTCAAGGCAGCTGAATTGTATTTAAGGTTGTGGATAGAGATGCTACAGCTGAAAAGTCAGGATCCTGCCTGTTTGTTGGTGCAAAGGGTCAGAACTTGACAGCGGAGGTGGACTGGAAGGCTGCAACACCTTGTTGCTAATACGGTGGGCTGAACTTTGCCTGAGCAGTGCCCTTAAACTCTCAAGGTGCTCTCAAGTCACAAGACATATCAGCACCCCACCTGTCTAGGACAAATGCTTCATATAGAAGGGAAAAAAACCTACTGTTAGAAGGAGGTGTGTCCGTGCTCATATGGGCACAAGGTCATCCTGACATATTATCTGTTTCTGTCTGAGGTGAACAAAATCACTTATTACCAAATGGCAGCATCCACACAGGAGATCAATATGGGGACCTCTGCAGCTTGTTCATTTCATGAATGTAATAGTCTCTTCTGTTTTCTTTCCTTTGATATTTTCATCAGAATAATTCAGTCTGACAATGTTTTTAAGTTAGTGAGAACAACCAAGGGATAAAGAGTTCAGTCACCTTGGCCTCTTTCTTCTCCTAGTATTAAAAGTGAGGCTAGCTGTTATTATGATATAGTATTTTACTCATTGACTTTCTTTTGAAGGTTCATAATGTGGAAGCTGTTTAAAAAAATCAATTTGCATTAATGCTTTTTAATAACAAAAATGAAGTGTTTACTGTTCCTTGACTTATTAATATATTTTTTTTGCATAGCAATTAGATACAAAAACTTCTGTGTATGTGCAGATATATACATATATTTTTGCACACACAGAGGCATATATATGCACAAAACTTGTCTCCTGAGCTGGAAAGAGTTCAACTGAGAAAAATAATGTGCCCACCAAAACAATTGTAATTTTTCAACAAGATCCCAGTGTTTTCTTTGTAAAAAACCAGGATTGGAAAAACATGAGGTTTTCCTGCCAGATTCCATTCATTTTCAGCAGGAACAATCTGCTCCTCTCAGCTGAACGTTTTATAGCAAGAATGGCTGGAACTGAGGAACCAGCTCCTGTTTGGAAATAGTAATTGTTTTTAATGAAAATGCCTGCCTACCATTTGGAGTTAATACTAGAACCATGATTCCACTAGGACAAAGCATCAGCTGGACAAAAATATACAGTGCAGGAGGGCAAGATGTCACATTACCAGGAAAGCAAAGGAGAAGGTCTTTCTTTTTTCCTGCTTTTTCTTTTTCTCTCCTTTTCTATTGGTTTCATCTGTGGTTCCCTAAGAGGTACCAGATAATAAAAAGGGCAAGGGCCAAAAATCATCTGGTGGTGACTGGAGTCATGCCAAACCATTGTATGTTTGAAAACAAAACTGATGGTGAAGGAACAGTGTGTTAGGCCTCCTTGATAGTTAGGAAAAAAATATAACCAACTTGGCAGGAATAATCTGATGTACAAGAAGATGGATGGGATTGAGAGAACCTTGGAGTTCAGCCTTATACAGCCCTGTCCACTCATTGCAGAAACCAATATCTTAAGATACAGTAAAGTGTTTTAAGCAGAGGTAGAGATTCAATGATTTCTTCAATATCTCTGTGTAGAGGCAGGTTTTCCTGCAGTTCTTATGATGGCATGCAGATTGGGAAATCAGAAAAGCAGAATATGCCTGGCTACATTTAAAGCCAGATGAATATTTACAAGAACAATGACTCCCAAAATCAAAAATCTATGGTAGTGCAAACCCATTAATGGAAATATATGGCTTTTACAGAGCACACTTTCCTTGTCTGTCTCAGTTTTCTGCCCTCTAAAGGGATGGACTCTGGAAAGTACCTAGTACACTGCATCTCTACCTGTCATTTTAATGGTATGAGTCACCATTGCTAACATTAAAGATGTCTCCCAATTAACACCAGAAGGTTAAAGCTGACCTTTTCACCCACCCTTGCTGTTTATAAGATTTTCAGCATTTACTGGCTTTGCTGGCTTGAGCTTGATTGTGAACACTAGGTTGCTTTCTTTTACTCTGTCATAACTCTTCTGCAATTCAATTTGTACTAAGTTGTTAACAAGCTCAGGATGTGGTCTTTTAGCACAATAGTAGCTTATTTGCTATTCTTTATTCAGGTTTTATTTGAAATGGAAGGAGTGTATTAGTTAAAAAGACATGAAGTACAGAACTATGTCTATGATAATCTGAGGATATTAGAGAGAAACAGGAGATTTGAAGGGACAGGTCTTACCTGTATTAGGTGAGCTGATATAATAGAAAATAAGTTATAACAGATAATATTGTATATATATAAATAGTATTATAAGAGTTATATAAATAATTATATATAAAATAATATCATAATAGGTTATAATGGAAATGTGATATAATAGAAAATAATTAAGGTTTCAGACACCTTGAACTTGCTATTTTACCAAATCAGTGAAATGGACTGTCTTGAACTCAGGCATTGATTCCATCTATTAGGGAAAATATCTATTTAGATACACCTTGATGATGCCTAATACAATGATGTCACTATCTATTTTCACAGTGGATGCAGGATGGCTTTTGATATCAATGACCACTGGAAACAAAGGCAAAAAGAAGTATGAACTCACTCTCACCCCAATAAATCCATTGTGATAACAAAGGTTAATGCTGAAAATAATTTAAGCACTGTGTACATCTACTAGACTACAGCAGATTCTTCACAAGCATTTTAGTTTATTATGCTATGTTTTAAGATGTCAAAAAAATGCCCCTTGTTCTGTAGCTGTGACAGAAACCTGTCTTAGTGACAAACTGGAGTTTCCCCTACAAATATTTGTGTTGCCTTCCTGTATGTTCAGTGTGTCTTGGAATAACAGAGGAGGAAACAGAAGCTGTAGCCAGTTTTGAAAATGCCCGAATTTGATAGTACAATTGGCAGTGTGGTCTTGTGGTGGAAGTCTTGGAATGTTCCAGGGACCACAGAATGGCCATGTTGGATGGCTCCAGCCCAGACTTCAGCATCTTTCATGAAGGTCTAATGGCTGCATGTACTGGAATATTAGAAATACATTTTAGGTTGTCCAGTGTGTTTAGCAGCTAACCATCTTTTAGCCATTGCAATTGGCAAAATAGTTAATAATAGCTAATTTTTAAAGGTTAGTGCTTGGTAATAAAGCCATGCTGATAGAGTGAAATTCTGAAAATAGTAAGACAAACTAATGACTTGGCAGTCTAGAAATAAGCCAGAAATCTTTTCTAGAATCATATTCTCTTTTTCTGACTGTATTAGCAACACAGAAGAGGACTGTGGGGCTAACAGTAGATACCTGGAATTTGTGACTGCTTTTTCATAAGGACTTACAGAGCAAACTGCAGTACAATTTGGTGCTTAACATTTGCTTACAAATCTAATCTGTTGATTTGGAATCCAGATTTTGCAATTTAATCCCAAGGCCACAGAAAGCTGCTCCCACAAACCTTTAGTTAAACATACTGATGAGCCAGACATGCTGACTAGGCAGAGGGTCTCAGATGAATAGCACACTGTCTTGGATTGAACTGCTATGTCTTGGATTCAGAAAGAAGACTTTTTAGCCTGGATTGCATCTGCAGCCCTGTACATACGTCAGCAAATGATTTTTTGCTGTAAAACCTAGGTTCTGTGTTTAAACAGGATCCAACATTGCAGAGACATTTTTGTTCAGATGGATGAGGTAGATCCTTGAGTTTGAGTATCTGAACACCATAAGACTACAAACTTGCAGCTTGTTTTGTGGGCAAGCAGTAGAGAATAATTTTGTTTTGGTGAATGCTCTTCATCTGGAAAGAAGATTTACTGCTGCTCATGCTTGAGTCAGCCATTAAAGGAGAATGAAGAACATGAAATACAGCTTTTCAAACATTATCCTGTATGTTCTCTTAATAAATCCCAGTTTATTAGTAATTTCCTGTTTTCCTCTAGAAAAAGCCAAAAGAATCTATTAAAACCCACTCCATTGATTTCTAAGTGGGAATTAGAAAACATGGTAAACTATGCAATTGCTTATTTGAGTTGAAGGAATTAGATCTGACACTATTTTCTTGTTTGTGGGGCTTGCTGGAAAGGGATATTTCTGCACTGAGTGCTTAGCAATCTGACATAGCTGAGCATGTTCATATCCATTAATAATAATAACTTGACCATGGAGCAGCTTTATTATGTTAAATGGAGTAATTTTATGTTTTGAAAGCTTGTAGTAGATTTTGAGGAAAATAATGGTGCGAAATGACATGGATAATTTCCACGCATGTTCTTTGAGTTTCACTTGCTTCTGATGCTTTCACACCAGTTTTGAGCACTTACTGCTTCATCAGTTAGGTCTGGTTTGATTCTTCTCTTCCATGAACAGTCTGCAAGATCCAAGCAGCAGAGCTTTAATTAGGGCAGCCCAAGAAGACTTTCCAGGTCTCAGCCATTTCTTTGAAACAGAATCTTTGTGCCTCTTTTGGTGCTAATCTAAGAAGTGGAAGAATATTGAAAATGGGAGTCACAGTCTTTCAGTCAGATTCTGCTGGCATGTCATACATGGACTACTTATAGATGCACTAAAGTGTATTGTCACTATGTATAGTTCCAAAGTTGACCATACTGAAGTAAGGGAGATAGTTATTGAGGAGTAACATATGATACTGTATTGTAGGACATAGTATGGTAGCCAAACTTTCTCTTATTGGGCCGGGGCTACTTCCTTCATGACATGAAGCTTTGACTACATCCAGACTCCATCTTAGTGCCAGACTTGGGGGCATGACATCTCCCTCCCTGCTCTGATTTCCATGCATAGAGCAGCAATGTGTGTAACTTATGCGAGTGTACATCACTAATCCTCCCAGCTGTCTCACTGGGGCCAATATTTGCCCGTGCTTCCACAGACACATGTTGCATCTCTCGGGAGAGATAAAATCTTCAGATTGAATACAGTTCTCTGGTTTGGTTAATAAAGTTTCTGTGGGCTATGAATGGAGTGGCTTTTCAAAAAAGTTTGGCTTAGATAAAATGCTTCTTTTCTCTCCCCTCCACAGCTTTGTCTGTACTGTCTGTATTGTTTTACACATTATGTTCTCTAGACATTATGCTAACAGGTTTATTTCTATCTTGGGCAGTGACAGAGTGTGTTTTGGTGATTTGTGTTTCACTGTAACACTGGGGCCCAACAGTATACTCAGAGCTTATGCAGACAGCTCCTCCATCTCTTGTCTGCAGCAATGTCCTGAACCTCAGTTGTGTTGAGTATTCTGAGGTCAGTGGGGGTCTACTTATTTCCTCTTTCTCCTCTGACAGTAGAATTTATTCTGTGTCTGGTGACTTATATTTCCATGTTCAGATTTGGCTGTGGTTTTATTTAAGCAGAGGATTACAAAGAGATAAAGCAAATAAACATATTAAAGTCATCCTTTTCTAATGATGCATTACATTGCACCAAAATAGTTCCATGCTAGGTCATTTTACATGAGAGAGATCACATGGACTTTGTATGAGATAATAGGAGAGGAAAATGCAAGTGTGAAACAGGGAGCCCAAAATGCTGTTCTGAATAGCTATTAGATGTTACATATTGCAGACCATGTATTGGGACCATTCTTTCAGGTCTAGTCAACTTACCAAGATTTGTGGAATGAGTGTCTGTTGTACAACTTCAGAAATAAGGTGCCAGTGTCGTTACTGTTGTCTGACTTTTCCTTTGTTGCATAGTTACAATGAACTTTCTTCCTAACTACAGCATTTGTGATTGTCCATTATTCTTCTTCAGTTTAACACAGATGAAAATTCAGTCTTATTTGATTTTTTAATTGACACTTCAAGATTTTTGGGTGTAAGATCAGATGTTCAGATTGTTTCATGTGATAATTAGGACTTAATTGAATTTCAGTTTATTCATTGAATGTCTTCTGTGTTACTAGAAGCTGTAATACAAAGGTCCAGCCATACATATATGTATATATGTAGGTATTTATGTATTTACTAAAAACCAGAATTTGTCATAGAAAAACACCTGTAATTAATTACTAGTCAATATTAATAGTTATTTTCTTTTGACTTAATTGAAATTGAAATTTTAATTTAAATTTAAAAGGTACATTTTCTTTATTTATCTTCTTTTTGATTTTTTTTTTTTTTAAATTTTAAAATCCAATTTAAAAATGGTAAAAGGAAAAGCAGAATCAAAACCTTTAAAAAAATAGAGGTAATTGTGGAACACTGGAGTTTGCTTCTTTGAATGACCTTCTGGAAGAGCATGTTTCACCTCTCTCTATTGATTATATAGGGTCTTAGTGTGGACACCTGAATTTAGACTTTTAAGTTAGACAGTGTAAATTCTTCACATACTCTTTCACATTTATGATGAATTTATTTTTGGATCAAAGTTTATGACCATGGCCCTTAGTTAGACAACTTTAAAAAAGTTTCTGTAGAATCGCAGGTAAAAAAGAGGATATTGTACTTTTAGAAATACGGTTGTGAAGTCTCAGACAACATGGGAAGGCTAAAATAGAAAATCCTGAATACATTCTATTAGGCTACCATTAAATTATCAGACCATTTTCTCAGGTTGGAGTTCATCTGTATAGTTCTACATTTTTACATTAGGCACTATGAGCCCATTGCCCTCCTCTAGGCTGCTTTCACTACTGAATTTGCTGTCTGTGGATTAAATTTGGGTTCATGCTGAGGGTCAGGATGATGAAGTCCTTTGTTTTCCAAATGGCCCTTTGTGGACAGTACAACTGTTTTGCAGATCTGCTCTTTGTGTTGTAACTGAGTCTTCTTAGTGGCCCTGTCTCTATACTTAGTCACAATGGGTCAAGATATGCTTCTGAAATTTACTTACTAAAAAAATGTTCACAGCCAAGAAATAGTGAAGTCAATGTAGACAAGTAGTCACATACCTTTAGTATTATGATAAAGCGATATGCTTAAACATAACTATAAAAGATTTGGGAGAACATAGAATATAGTGTGTAATTCAGCTGTTCAGCTGAACAGGACTATTATTCTTCAAATCAGCAGAAACTGCTGAAATCCTCAGAACTGTCATGATAAATGTCCTATGAAAGGGCACATGTACATGGGTGCTTTTTACTGTACATTGTATGTCCTGCAGCTTTCTTACCCCCAGTAAGAAAGTCAGTCAACCCTCCTTTGAAGTATTTGTCCCTGGGCAAGTAAAAAGTTGCATGGCAGGTGAGGGGTTAATGACATGCATGCAGCTGCTAATACTTAACTTCTGAGGCTATATGGTCTTTAGGGATAATTTCCAGGCAGGCTCTGACATGAGATGTGACATTTACCATCAAGCACAGCTATAGCCATTGTGCATTTTCTTAGGGCTATCCAGAGTTCCTGTGGCCGCCTTCTTCTTAGCCTCCTGTTAGATTTTCATTAACCAGTTGGAGTCTCTATTTCTGCATCTACTTCTGATAAATGTCTGTATACATACTGGTGACTCTGAGTTTCCCTGACTGACTAGAGAAGGCTGTTGTTACTTGATGGGTTATCAAAGGATATTGAGTCCCTATTCCACAAAATGAAGTAGGTCAAGAGAAGTAAGTGTGAGACAAGATGTCAGCAACCAAATATGTAGAGGCTAGATAACATGAACTGTAAGGGGAGCTCAGGAGATATTTGAAGGTTTAAATACATGCCTGAAAAAATTATATTAGAAAGTTTTTGACGTAAATTAGAAGGTATAAAGGGATATTGGCTGTAAGTGGTAAAATTGAGACTCAAGGACAGAGGGATATAAACACTTAGGTCTGATAAAGATCTATTTGTCTGGATCTCCAGATCCATTAGTCAGCCATAAGACATGCCTACCACACTGGTGTTAAAGGTGGCCTATGTTATGACAGCTGTGATGTTGCAAGCAGGTGGTTTCATCTTACACCCGGTGTTGGTGTGGGCCGGGTCGGCTCTACGGAGCAGTGGACGACACAGTACACTTGTTTGCTTTCAAGGGTTACCTCCACAGGACCTTAGACCAAAACCATCCCAAGGTCTGTGCTGTGTAATGAGATGGGCAGATACACTTGCCTTGGTATACTCTAGGTGTAGGTGGTTTGGATGAAAGCCATGGGATGGAAGGGACCTTATTTGCAGGTGCCAGAACTGCAAATTATTTGGCCTATGCTGATGAACTGCACAGTATATGCAACTACAGCTCTTTCACAAAGAAGAAAGCAGGAAGGTTCTACAGTCACACCTCTGACCATAATGCAGGCATATATTTCCCTCTGCCACTATCTGCTCTATCAGTTCCGCTTTCTGTTACTATGAGTATAAATCCACAAGCACTCTGACATTCAGTATGTCACACTGATGAAGAATTAAAAAAAATAAAATGAATTAGAATAAAGAGAAGCCAGGTAATTACACTCATCTTCACAACATTCAATTCAGCTTCATCCAGATCTCTAATTTAAGGTCAGTCCAATAACTCAGTGAACAAAATAGAAGTGGATGCCATTAAAAACTGAATATTTACCAGGCTTCAGTGCTCACTGAACATAGCTGTTCTTTACCTTGGTCATTTAATTTTTCATTTACAGCACTTAGAACTGAAACATTCTCTGAATACTATATAAAATATAGCTACAGTCTTGATTTGAATGGCACCAGGATTAGTTTTTGTTGATTTTCACACAGAAATTGATAATTTTGGCTTAATTCTAAAGGTGAATATTCACACCTATGCTAAGAATGTTCTGAGGACCTGGATAGTTAGTGGTGGATTATGGAACCATAGCTGGTTTAGCCTTCTTGTGAGCCTGAAATTTGTTATACTGTATGAAGGCTAGTTGTTGAGGCAGGTGGATAAATGGGCAGTCTCTGTTCAATTTTTAATTTGGATATTACTTTAGCTGCTGTTTTTGATGATGTTCTCAGCAGAGAGGCCAGGGGCTAAGCAGGTATTACAGCAGAGCAGAACTTTTCTACATTAAAATTTCCTACTGTTACTAAATAGGTCCATGAACAGCTCCCAGAAGTAGAAGTGATGAATAAGCAAAGCAATGTCATCCAACCTGGAAAACAGAAAGACTAGAAGACATAAAACTGTTGGCAGTAATGAATGTCTTTTCTACACTAGACTTTCCATCAGCAGTAACAGCAATTGGAAATTTTTAGGAAAATCTTAGTGATCTGGAGGCATTAAAGTCAGTTCCTGTAGCTCAGGACCAAGGTGTTCCTGCAGGACAATTTCAGACATAGCTGTTTTGTTTCTGGATAAATCAGATTTTGATTTTCTTTGGTCTGAGTGTGTTTAACCATTCATCTATAAATTCATCACAGCATTAATCTATAAACAGTATAAAGTCGTTTATTAACTGATACAGGCTCCCTCTTCCTAATGATGTGCCAATGAACTTGCAGTGCTACCTGGCTGTGATATTTCAGGTGTCTCTTTGCCAACAGATTGTTCTGTGACACAGGCAGAACTCTGGCTGTCACTGAGTGATGTAAATGAGGGAGTGGGAAGCTGAAGGGAAGACAGAACATACTTGGGTATTAGCAGCATCAATGATTAACAAACAGTAAAGAGAAAGCAATATAAAACAGTGGACCATATATGTGAGGTCTTTTATTTCATAGCTCTCTTTGTTACAGGACTTGTTGCAATGTGAAAGTTGAGTCTTCCAAAGCCTTGGCCCAGGAGTCTTCAAATTAAAAGATGGTCTGTAAGATAAACAGGACATAGGAGGCTGGCTATTCTCAGGTGCTGCTGAGCAAATTGTACCAGCAGATTTGGAAGCTTTGATCAAAAAGAGGCAAAACAATTCTTGTTGTGGTAAATTCAAGGCATTCTGAGTCTGAGTGAATGGTGCCTATTTATTTCCCCTGAAAACCAGAAACATAATCTTCTGCATATCAGGGCTAAACACAGGCAAGGTGTGGGTTTTGTGGGATGGAAAGCTGGGAGGAACCATCTTCCCTATAGGGATATTTCTTTATATACATGGAACAGCAAGAGGGTATTTCTGCTAGCTCCTGAAACTTATGAGTGCCTAGAAGACCTTAGGACACTTCTTATAAGTCCCTAAATCTGCAACACTAGACACTGGAATAGTTTAAATGGTTTGAAAATAAAACCACTGAATTATGTAAGTTATTCCAAATTTTCTGGGATTGAAACTTCCTGATATTTTCATTTCATTAGCATCAGTAAGTAGACAACTGAGTGTTTCTTAGGCCACGCTTGTGGATGAGAGTTCTGCATTTGTCTCTTTCTCTGCTTCAAAATGCCGAGACTTTGCTCAGTAGTTGCTACTAATGTGGGTGAAACTGACCATATGGCAAGCAGAAAAAAGTGCTGGAAGAACTTTCACACATAGCTATTGCAGTGCTTTCTTTGCTACATGAGGATTTTCTTCCTTAAGTCGAGATTTCACCTTCAGATCTCTGGGGTAATGCATTAAACTACAAACAAGACTGAAGTGTTTGCACCAGCCTGTTTTAATGCCTAGGAGAAATCCACCTTCTCTCTTTTATGCTTTGGGACTGTTTTGTTGAAACCTCTCTGTTTCAATTGATACAGAAACTAGGGGAAGGAATTACTCTGTTAGGTTTGCTTTTAAATCTACAGCAGGTTCATCAACAACTTTGCTGTCAGTATCTTCTCTTAGCACTGTCCCTGAGGAGTTTCTCTGAATCCTCCCTCAGTTTTGTTTGCAAAAGTGCATTATGCTACTGCAAATGTTAGATTAATTTTTCCATTTCTCAGATCTACAATGTGTTCCTCTAATTCACCTATTTCAGCCAAAGCATCTGCTTGAGTGTGATTGTGTATACATGTTTTTCTTTGTATGACTTAGCTTGTCATATTTATTTCAATCTCTCTGTGGTATCTATCCATCCATATGTCAAGCTGCAAACCAATATTGATTTCAGAGGCCATATGCTATCCTGATGTCTACTAGCATTTCTCCTGGTAGTATCAATGGGTCCTCTCCCTGTGGAGTCTCAGGGCTTTCCAAGCTTGGGCAGTACTCTTAGTACTTCCAGTGTTGGCTTATGATCTTTTCTTCATGATAGACAGAAATTTATGAGCAACTCAAAGACAACTTGCTTAGTCCATACCCAGTAACATGTCATGAATCACAGTTCTCCTCTAAACAAAATTTAACTGCAAACTTTATGAACAAAACATTGCATTAAGAATATGGCCTTTCTTCATCATTCAGTCATAAATAGGAACTGTCTTGAAGCACACACATTAATTAAGCTTCCTTATGCAGCACTCTCTCCATTTAAAGACTATATTAGTGTGCCATCTTCCACTTGAGTGCCTTAGTGCTAAAAGCTGAGTGGTACCCTTCCAAGTCCTGTCCCCTCCAGCAACCTGTCTTTCCAGTTGTAGGTTTGTTGTTAATTTTGTTGGGTTTGTTCATTTGTGGTTTTGTTTGTTTGTTCTTTTTTGTTTTCCCCATGAAATGCTGTGGTCTTCAGCTTTGCACTTCTACAGCAGTTACCTAATTTTAATGTGCATTTATCTAGTAAGTATAAGGAATTAAAAAGCTAGGTATTTCTCCTGATATAGGCCCTGTGTTTTAGAGACAGCTCTTTCTCATAAGAGGTTCTGCAGCCCAGACAAAAATATGCCACCTGCAGAGCAAGTGCTGGATGGAGGATGGCAGGCTATATCACTGAATCATAGAACATCTCGAGTTGAAAGTGACTGATAAGGATTATAGTTTCAATAACCACCATAGACATGTGCAAGCATAGACACAAGAGCCCGGTGAAACACTTTGGGGAAAAGAATAATTCTCACCTTAGCCCAGAAGAGGAAAACGTTGGGATATTAGATATATATTCTAGCCTATCTTTTCAACAAGGCAGAAAACCTGATGCTGAATTGTTGTACCTACCCAGCTCATGGTCGTACCTAGCCTTTGGTCATAGCTACAGTGGTGGATGTTGCAGCTGTAAAAAAAGCCAATGGCTAGAAACGCTGGAATAAATTAATCTTTAGTCAAGAACATTTGTTCAGTCTTGATCTGTTGAACTGTTGGGGAAAATTCCTCCCAGACTGTTGCAGAAAATTAAACTGATACTTCGTAGTGCACAAATGGGCATCTATAGGTGTTAACTTCAGGTGGTGCACAGGCCTGTGTACAGAATACTGCATGACCTTAAACACAGTCCCCAGAAAGACCAAATGCTTCAATATTGTCATGTGTGCAAGTTGTCCTGTGCAACTTTTTTCAGCCATGAAACTAGTGGCCTTTCTATAATATCATCCATTCTAATTTTAAAATATATCATGTTTTTTAGAAAGTGGTGGCCTCTTACCAAGAGGGCAGGCACATTTTTACAAGTGTCACTACTGAGAGGTTTTCCTCTCTATAAATTAAGCCTGTTAAGAAAACAAAGCTTTCTTCTGCACTGCATATGGGAATTTTGTATTATATTGCTGTTATTTCACACCAAATGAAATGCAGTTTTACCTGTAAAATGAAAATTTCAAAGCAAAGAAATCTTAAAATTCTTCTTTCTGGGTTTCATCACCTAGTCAGCCATAAGCTGCTGACTCTTGTAGTCTTTTGTTTATTGCATTTATGCTCTTCACATTTCTGTGGTAACCCACTACTCTGTACAATAGTATAATGTTACATGGGAACTAACGAGGAACACATGCAGTCTACTTAGTTTATTTTAAAGCACCTCTCAGGTTTACCCACTCTATCTATGGCTGTGAAATGAAACTAGGATGAAACAAAATCACTGTAGAAGGTTACACAAGTTCTGGTTGCCTCTAAGTGAAATGTCATGAAAAGACTGTCCTGCTTTTGCTCATTTTTGCTTATTTTTGCTTATGTTTTCATTTCTTTATCTAGTTAAAGAAAGAGAGAGCTGGTGGTGGATGAGGATGGGATGGGTCTGTGTGGTGGGGGGCAGGGAGCAGACCTATTGAATAACATGCTCAAGAGCTCTCCTGCACAATGAGATTAGCACGATGTGATCATTTTGGTGCCAAGGTGCTAACACAATAATACAAGCGAGTTTGCCAACTTTTCAAATTGAATGTATTTGATTATTTGCTTTTAATTAGTGTGAGTTTTGGAGTATGTACAGGATTGTTAGAGATACATGAAAAGCCTCCTATGGCAGGAGAGAGTATCCTCAGTAAAGATGGTACAGCATTGTTCTTTTTTAGCTGTGGAGAATGAGATTTAACAGCTATGTTAAATGTTTTAGCCTGTTTCTATTGTGACTCTGTGTCAACCTATTGGCAAGCCCAAGTGATTCGAGAAAATAAACCTCTCATTTGATTTGAACGTTGAGCACTTTGCTATAAGAAGAATTTCCAGCCTAACTTCAGGACATAGAAAATATCACTGGTTTGTTTGCAGGAGGCTATTACTCTGTTTTTCTCCCTTAACAAGGTCTTGAGTAAACTCATGCTGATATTTCTTTCCCATGCAATTCTCTCCTTTATGTTCATTTATCTTGAATGCCATTGTCAAGATTGTAGATTTTTAAAAATTATTTTAAATGTCAGAAACAGATTGCAGCTCTGGAGGAAATATAACAAGACAAACTATTTATTTTGACCTCTTCCTTTTTTATTCTAGAGAAAAGAGACAGACCAGAAGTGTCTTGGAGCTTGTTTCGATGATTTACTACTGGCTCACTTCATGACTTCCCAGTCACAGTGAGTAACTCACCTCCCTGGACTAGGAGATGTGTCAGCAAAAGGAAAAGTAACTCTCCTTGTTTGGCACAGATCGTAGGTCAATATCCACCTCTCAGTTCTCAGCATTACCTGCCTTCCCTGAGTTCAGACTCTTGGGTTTTGACCATCTGAAGAACAGGAATAAGAAAGACTTAACGTATTTTGTGTGTAGTAACACAGTTTTCTACCTATAAACTGTTCGTCAGACATTTATGTATGGTTATATATGCACACGCACATATATATATTTTAAATACTCTCCCCTTAAACAATGGAGAAAAACAAATGGTTGACAATAACAATGGCAGCAGCTCTCCAACAAAAGCATGCAATTATTACAATTATACTATCCTTGATTAGGCTCCCATGCATTGCATTTCAATGTAATTGATGTTGTAGGTTGACACATTGGACACCAAATATTCTCGCCTGTCCCTTCACTCTTTTGTTTCAGAGCCTGATTTGCATTTTCTATGCTTTTAGTAATGAAGACTTAGCACTTTTCCTCCATTAGAAAAAAAAAGAGAGACACAATAATCTGCAACTCGGCACTTGTTTAAGGATTCTGACCCTCAAAAATACCACTTTGCTTCACACATTAGCTGCTTACAAAGAAGGAAGCTAATGTATCATCTAATTGGGCAAACCACTGCATCTGATTTCTCTCAATCAGACTATTAGCTTCGTAATTACCCATCTGCCTCATGTGGAAAAACGGCAAGGCGAACACCCAGCTAATAACATTCTCAAGAGCTCTCTACCACAATGAGATGAGCATGATGTTGTGGGATATAGTCCCTAACCATTTAAATGCCAAGGTGGTCTCACAATACAGTGGGAGTCTGCCAGCCTTCACAGTATGAATGTGCTTAATTATTTGTCTTTAATTAGTCTGAGTTTTGGGGTCTGTTCAGGATTGGTGATGAAAAATGAACGTCAGGAAATAAAGCCTCTTGAGCTCTCTGGCAGTCTGGTTTACATCCTCTTGTCTGCTAAAATAGTGGTATGGATAGTGGGATTTATCTCCAGAGCAACTCAGTTTCCCCTCACTTCTTTTTATGGATTAGAAATGGGTACCTAATCTGGTGAGTTTTGTGAGAATTCATACAGAGGATGCTCAAACAAACTTCAGCCTTGAATCCTCTATTTTCTGCAGTTTTACACTCTTAAGCTTTATGGAGTTACTGTCAAAATACACTATTTTAAGTAGGAGATGCTCAAATCTAAGATTTTCACTTCAGCAGAGAGAGGTTCCATTCTCTACTTTCAGCCCTGGTTCTGCCCCTCCTGGATAGTTCAAAGTATATCTCCCACTCGGTCAACTTGCAGATTGCAAAAGGCTGGAATGCCCTTGCTACCTGACTCCAAGGTTGAAACCATATGGTCAAGTCGCAGGTGATTCTCTGAGAAGGGCCCTTGGCTCTGTTTTCACTCCCACATGTGGTTTAGTAAAGCCCACATCTGGTTGCAGGTAGAGCGCAGAGCAAGATACATCTGCCTAATTTGTGTTCTTTTCATTGATTTGGAAGCTTAGTAGAGATTCATTAAGGATAAATCAAATATTGATCCATATTGACGATTTGCAAATGATTGAGTTTCCTTCATGTATTCTACCAAAGAACATAGAGAATTACTTATTTTATTGTAATTAATTCTTTTGTCTCTGTACCTAGAATGCTGGTTATGGGCTTGATGATACAAGTGCTGATGATCCCAGCTAGGGAATTAAAAACTCTTAAAGACAATCTCAGAGGAAAAGGAAAAACATCCATCCACTAAACAATGCTTAAAATTTCTTGTAACAAAACTGTCACATGTAACAAATTGTTTTGCATTTTGACGTATTGGCAGTCAGAAATATTTATGCTTCGGCCTTTCACAAAAACAGTATCCAAAATGCTCCCACAACTATTGATATGAGTAACGGCATATAAGACATAAATGCATTTATTAGTTAGTAACTCGGTACTCCAACAACCCTCTCTGTCTTTCTAGCAGTAGGACTAGCAAGATGTGTACACAGCAAATGGAAACAACCAGATGGTCTTGCAGTTATGACCCTCACTCCCTTCTCTCCCATTGTTTACTGTTATCGTTCATTGTACTACATCCAGATCCCTTTACAGGTCTGCCAGCATGGATTGCTGGACAGAGGCCCTAAACTGAAAACTCTTCACATGCCCATTCCAATATCACATAAACACTGCTTGGGCCATCACAGATGATCCATGAAGGCTTAGTCCACAAAGTAGTTCTTTGTCACATGAATCACACTATTTACTGTCATGGCTGGGTCGTGTGAGTAACTTCGTTCACGTAGGAAATGGTCACATGCAAGTTTGCTTCAAGGCTTCTCAGCAGAGTAGGCACCATTAAATTTGAATACCCACAGTATGACAGTCAGGAGAGGTGACCCCTGCACCCAGATGGAAAAAGGCAAGAGAAATGGCCATCCAGCGTTGATTCCACTGATAGGACTCTCCACAGAAGATCTGGGAGAAGTGGTGGCTCTTCCTGAGGAGAGAACTCTCCTCCTGTCCTCAGCAGTGGAAAATGCTCTAGGCACTGAGGTATTTATCTTGGAGACACAAAAAGCTGCTCTGGTTTTCTGGACAATCGATGTATGTAAGTCTTTGTTTGCCTGTTTCTCAGACCCCACCTGTTTTTTTGCCACAGACAATTGCCTGCACTGCCTTTGCATGGAAAGAGCTCTGATAACTTCATAAGGTCCTGTGGTTTTTTGCTTCTTGATAATTATGTCATATTAAATAATACTTTACAGCTGAAAGGCACCCAGCATTTTAACCTCTCAAAATCTTCACCAAATACTCTCAAGGGAATCCAGCTTGCATCTCAGTGAAATAGTTGTCCCTGCCTTGTTGACTGCAAAACTGATGTGAAGCCTTGGGCAATATTGTGTAGTCATGTAGTTCTGTGAACTGCCAGAGTGTTTACCTGTTCATCAAAATGAATGCAGGGCTTTAAAAAAACTTCTGCTTTCTTATGCATGTCCTTGCTCAGGTGTCTTTTAAGTGTATGGCTTGCCTGAATAGGACTGTGAGACTGGTATTTCAAGTGCCTGTGGTCTCTGTGATTTATCTTCACTTTCTGTAGAGATCTCTTTGGGGGAAAGGCTTTCTGCAATCTTTAGTGAGACATATCACTTTAAAGAAGGTGTTGACACACTTGTGGTTTCAGATTAAACTGGTATGGCTGAAGTGTTGCTGCCCAACCACCTGTCCTCTTCTATGCTTCCTTCACCTGCAACTGGTGGCTCCAGAGCAGAGATGGCCCAGCAGCTCTTGAAGTGTTACCATTTATCACCCATCATACTACAGTAAACTGACATTTGCTCTAGTTTTCTTTCATATATTGGCCTGTAAATTGCAGCAGGTCAAGAGCTGATTCTTCTATGAGGTTATTTTACTCAGCCACAGACTGGGTAATTCTGGGATAGAAGTGTTAGGCAGGTGTTCTAGGGCAGGGATCACTGGACTGTCCCAGTTGAAGGTGCCAGCAAGTGCAATTAAAGTCTTGCTCTGTTTGTTGCTACGTAGATGTATTAAGTCCCTCCCAGTGGCAGTGGTAATTTATGCTGGGCGTGCATGGGCCTGTTGTTTGGAAACATTAAATACTGAGTTGAGAATGACACCATAGGTGACAGAACCATCCTGCTGGACCAACAAAAGTTTCTTCTTAGTCACTCTCTGGATGTTGCTGCTGAATATGACTTCCCTTTTCAGATACATTAACTGACACTAATTCAGTGGCAAAGCTGATCATGGGATCTGTCTTGAGTGTCTTGAACTGCATGAATGGCCTGTGTTGTGGCTGAGCAGGCACCCTACTTTATATCTGTGTGCTGACAAGAAAGTGGGCTTTGTACATGAATGAGTAGTGGATGTTTCAGGAGTGTCTCATAACTCACCAAAATGTATGTCCATCCTTCATCTGCTATAATGGACCATATTAGCATCTGTTTCCACTACAGATACCACACCAAACTTCAGTAGCTAAGAAAGAGATGGCACTCACCTTGTTCTGAACGTCTCCTATGAGATCAGTAACTTTGGTAGGGAAAGTCAGTTGGCGAGGACATTTTTTGCATTTCTGTAAAAGGAGAATCATTGCTGAGGTAGAAAGGAAAATATTTTAGGGACTTAACCTTAAAAAAGATTATTGAAAGGCCCCAGACACACATTTTTTTCTTCTTAAGCAGGAAGGTTCTTAAGCTTCTTAGAAAAAATCTCTAAGTTGAGATTTTCAGTTTCACATTTAAATGTTTTCGTGGACATACGTGTGCTATCAGAAGAACTTTCTTGCTGGATCAGGACTGAATTCCTTACATGCTGTCTAGATATTCATTGCAAGAGTTTACCATTCCCTCAAAAATAAATTATATCCTTCTCCTGCTTTCCTGCCTCCAGGAAACGAATTTTGCTGTCCTTTTATGAATGAATGAGGGATGGGCTGGCCTTTTCAATTGTTTCTTAGCAAGACAAGGCAGTAGTTCATCCTTGTCTCTTCTGGCTCTGACCTCCCTCTTAATTTTGCTCTCTGCTGGCCACCAGTATTTCAGTTATGTATGACCTACTCATTAAATCTCTGCAAAGTTGTGCCATTGGTATTATGGTTCAGTTCCCTGTTTGACCGTAGTGTTTTGGTGTTGTCTTGGAGTCCCCACTGAATTGCTGGTACATCCTAAGAGAGCTTGTTCTTTCTTGGGATGGTACATGTTTCATGCAGTTGTGCTGAGGTCAGAGGGATCTTGGATATGCCTGGAAGAGGTGAAAATGGGCTGCTTTCATAGGTAATAAATGTACAGGACATAATCTGAAAGGGATTCTGTCATATGTGTACTTGGGGCTCCTTGTCTCTGCTTCATTCTGTGAGGTTCTGCAGGATTTGAGCATGTTTTGTAAATACGGACCATTGCTGTAGCCCAGCTCAGACGATTATGCACTCTTATTGGCTCCCAATTTTCAGGGAACAACCCATCAACAGATCTAGTGATGTTCTTGATCAATTCAACTCACACAGTACATAGGTGCAATAAGGAACTCAGTCAAATGAAAGTGTCTTTCATTATTCCTTTTTCCTCCTGCAATGAGGAAAGACTGGCAGGGCAACTGCCCAGCACATGTGAATCAGTGCATTCATAGCTATGGGAAGTGATGTCTTTCTCTTATTATTTTTATCATTAGAATCTGCTGCTTAATTAGGATGAAATACAGAGTGGACAAAAAAACCAGAAGGGTGTGTTGTGACTTTAGGCAAAGGAATCTGGGTGCTGTTCCCAGGGAAAGAGTAGAAGCTCTCTTGCTGAGAGATTCTGGTGCACAGCCAGCTCTGAACTGCCAGTACTGCATGCAGCCACCTCTGAAGCAGGGAGAAACGAATTTAGAAGAGGAGGCCAGTAGAAGTTTCTGTTCTTATAAGTCACATGAGCTGTAATGCCAGAGATTATTTATCTGTGGTGCCTTATCTAATTCAAGAAACTATATTAAAAAAAACAAACCAAACAACAAACCTTTGCTAAGATTTGAATCTTAATAAAAGTATTGGAAATATCAGACTAAAACAACAGAAGAACCCTTCTCTGCATCATTTGAAAGAAGTTCTTTTGTTCATGATTCAATTTTCTAAAAGCTAAATTTTCTAATAACCAGCCAGGTTTTTTGTTTTGTTTTGTTGGTTTTTTTTTTTTTT